>JAVIWB010001593.1:0-25000 GCA_031893035.1 Dermolepida albohirtum | reverse complement strand
ATACTACTTCCGACATATTATATTGTAGGACAGCCTGTTACGAATGCATATTGAGCACCAGGCAGTCCAAAAAGCTATAACAAAAGAAAAAAATATTCAATAATGTAATTTTTATCGTTTTAAAAGTGTGATAAACCATCTGAATTATTTACACTTACAAGAGTAAGACATTTCATACATACCTTTGCATTAGATTCATCTACGAACATATCCTTTTAGTTATTCATTGTTCAATTTTCCTTCTTTTTGGCACATACAAATCGTTTCTCTTCATGTTCTTTGCGTGGTGCCTTACATCCTCATAAACCAACTTTTCCAAGGCGTATTCTTACTGTCTGAGCAAATTTGACTAATCCATCTTGTTATTCGAAATCACTAGAGATATATTTTGAAAACTTTTTCCCACCACCTAAAGAGATTCGTTCTAATCTATTATCCCTTGCCATTGTGATTAGTTTTTGACCACTTTTCTATACGTTAAAAAAGGATCTCATTTCCGAACAGCACACAGCGAACTCTTCATTTTCTTTGCTATTGCGGGTAATAATTTTCTTTTTATGAATAAAACAGGAATATTTGAGCTCGCTTGGCGTGCGTTAATTCCCATATTATATACATTATATTATTATGCGTAATACTGAACTATAAACACAGTAAAAAACAGAAATTCACTTACAAAAATCGATAATACCTTCTTTGCAGAATGTCCAAATAAGACTAATACAGCAAAGCCAAAGTTATTGTTTACTTATTTCCTGTTATTTATAAATATCTGATCTATGGACTAAAATTTAAATATATACTCCACTTAGTTTTTTAGAAATTTAATGGTCATGCAAATATAAAGTGTTTTTGTTTGTTTTTTGTATCTTTCTTTATCCCCGTATATACTATGTATATTTATAATTATCATACATAAATGTATGCTCAAAAATAAACAAGTACTATTAGCCAAAGTTTTCAAAGATTTGCAAAAATTCTCGTAGATATGACAGAAATTAATAAACATATACATACGTTATGATCATCAAATAATATTCAATACAAAATAATAAGATATTTATTTCTTTTCATAATTTGCTGTCAATTGGTTTACTGGTTAAAGAAACTTGAACGACGCTTGCTCACAAATATCTATTTCTTGGGTGTCAATGGACGAATCTCATAATCACATAAAGACGAACTTTATTGTACTCTGCTGTCACCCATTTTCTGTTAGGTGATATCCAGATTTGACAGCGAAAATTTAGTCAGTAGCGATTGCTTCGAAGAAGTGCAAGGGGCAGAACAGGTCTTAAATAAAAATAACACTTACCCTTTTAAGCAGCATTTTCAGTATGTATATGCACAAAGTTGATAAAATCGGTTAAATATTTGCAACAGCCTTAGGCATGTTTCAACAGTTTCTTCATGTAACTATGTTCGCCGTGGAGATAAACGTTCCTATATGAAGATGAATGCTTTTTTTAATTTTAATTTAATAATTTGGTTAAATGTATATACGAGGTATGACAATTAAATAACGAGACCGCAATCCTTCCATCGAGCAGCCGCATTGAGCGAGGCTGTAATTGGAATGTCATTGACTTTGATACTTCCCAAGCAACAACGCATAGTTTGGTCTCTCTGTCTCCTTTAGTTTACTTCCGAACTTTAATCGTAGAAAACACTGTTACTTATCAGGTTGTTACAAATGTAATGTCCGTTTTTTCCTTCAGTCTGAACTGAATCGCACCTGTGTGAAGACGTGTATGTTTTTGGTGAAAATTATTATTATATTTGTAGAAAAGGATATTTATTTTGAAGTGTGTACCTGTTCCATTTCTTGGAAAGATTAATACACCTGTCCTTGTCTCGCCTATGGAAATGCTGTCGGCAAGAGATATTCGGGCAATTTACCTCTGTCAATTTAAAAAGGGATTAAATGCAGCTGCAGCAACGCGAGAAATTAATCAGACGTTCGGTGAAACCACGTGTAATGAACGCACATTACGGCGATGGTTTAAAAATTCAGCGAGGGAAATTTTGATTTGGAAAATGAGCCTCGCGGATATGCGCGTAGCACCGTTAATGACGACGAGCTGCGTGTAGAAGTTGAAAGTAATCCGTCGACAACAGTGCGTAGCCTTGCAGAAACATTTCAAGTGTCCATTGCCACCATTAGTCGTCACCTTTCTTCGATTGGCAAAGTGAAGAAACTCGATCGATGGGTGCCGCACCAATTAACGGAAGCCAATAAGCTCCGTCGATTAGAGGTGGCTACCTCTTTGGCTAATCGACAGAAAGTTGAACCGCTTCTTCATCGAGTGGTAACGTGTGACGAAAAGTGGATACTTTATGATAATCGGAGACGGTCAGGACAATGGTTAGATCGAGGTGCAGCACCAAGACAGCATGCACGAGCATCACTTCACCCGCGAAAGATTATGGTGACTGTATGGTGGACCAGTAAGGGTATTATTCACTATTCATTTTTGCAACCTAGTGAAACCATCACGGCAGGTCCTATTGTGCCGAACTGGAAACTATGCATGGAAAATTGAGCCGCTTGCAGCCCTCACTAGTCAATAGACATGGACCCATACTTCTTCATGATAATGCAAGACCTCATGTTGCACGACAGACAATCCAAAAACATTCGGAATTTGGTTACTTTCGCCAACTGATTTTCATTTTTTCCGAAGTTTAGACAATCACTTAAAAAATAGGGACTTCCCTGACCGGGAGTCTGTAATAGCAGTGTTTGAGCAATATGTGAGCCATCAAAACCTAGATTTCTTTTTCAGCTTCCAGGCCGTTGGCAGCAAACTATTGATGCAAATGGAGACTATTTTGCAGAATAAATATTTATATTTTTTAAATTTAGACTTTTTTTATTCCTTACAAAATTGGACATTTCATATGTAACAACCTGATAGTAGTGCCGTGATAATGGGTTGACATAAAAATCGAGCAGTGAATTAACCTGAAATTCCTTGTCGAATTAAAAAAATCGCCAACAGAATATTTACAAATGTTAAAGGGGGGTATTTGGTGATAATATTATGTCACGTGCGCGAGAAGAAAACACGAAGGACCAAGTCGAAATTGAAGGCAATGCTGATCGTTTTTTTCGATATCAAGGGTGGTATCATGATTGACAGAGTGCCTAAGAGTCAAACCTTTAATCAGAAATACTACAAATAAGTCCTAATCAAGCTGAGGGAAAGAGTAAGGAAGAAAAGACTGGATTTGTGGAAGAACAACTCGTGGATTCTGCACCAGGACAACGCACCAGCTCACAATGCCCTACCTATGAAGCAGTAACGGAAAAGCGCATTGCTGTGTTTCATTACCCTTATTTGCCAGATCTCGTAATATTTGACTTCTGCCTGTTCCCAAAAGCTAAAAGTCCATTAAAGAGAACACATTTTCAGTCTGTTGAGCAAAAACGGCAGAGTTATTGAAGAGGCTGACAACTGGTGAACTACAGCATTGTTTTGAGCAATGGAATACACGTACACAGCGGTGTATAGGTAGGGAAACAGAGTACATTGAAGGAGATAAAAGTTATGTACAAGTTTATTTGCAGTAAATAACATTTCTCACACCACTCTCATTATTTAATCGCTATACCTCGTACTGTGCATATGGCGATTTAGTCATTAGATGTCGAGCGGTTGTTCTCTGCACATAAGAACATTTATTTTTCACGGTGCACACGGTTACATGAAGAAATTGTTGAAACATACATTACACTGTAAATATTTAACCGATCTTATCCACTTTGTACATCTGCATAATGAAAACGCTGCTTAAAAGGGTAAAAGTATTTACATTTATTACCTGCCTTTACCCTTACACTTCTTCGAAGCAAACGCTGATTAGCGAACGTTTGCAGTGCTCTCGTGACGCCTTTCGAAGATATTTTTTATAGCTAAGCAGTACATATTGTGCATTTATATGAGTCGGTTTTAAACAATTATAATAAATCTAATGGTTTCTATATCGAACGGATATATCCAATAAAAGTGACCTATTCAATAAAATTTCTTACCACATAAGGAACTATATATGTATGTACATATGTATGTGTCTTACTGATCTTCAGTTTAAAAACTAAATTCGCTAATCTCTCTACTCACGGCGTTCTTTGCAAATCCATCAAATGTGATATACTGCTAGTACGATTATTTAAGCAAACTGAAATTACTTAATCATTACATTTATGCATTTAGTCAATAATAAAAAAATAAACGTTTATTTTAATAATGAATCATGATGACTATATATGTACAAATGTGTATCTATCTCTATTCTCTCTTTCTCTCTCTATATTTTATATATTATAGTTTTTAGAAAGTATATTGAGTCGCGTAATTACATTTTTCTTTATTATCAACTTTGTTTACGACTTGGAAAATTTTCTTCTAAAAACAAACATGCCTAACAATGAATCTTTCGATTATTAAATAATATAAAATAGCTTTCACAAAACACATATGATATTCTTCATAATTGAATACGAATATTTATGCGAGTTAAATTCTACGTAAAACCAGCAAAAATTGGCAAAATTAAGCAATTAAACGTCAGTAACCTTCCCTATTCACCCAACCTATTAACCTTCGAAATAACCTTGTCCGACTTGGAAATTATAAAATACCCACATTTATCTGATTAAGGCTAATAGAAGAACAACTTTTTTACGTTAAGTGATTGTAAAATTTGAATACATGCTGATGGTTAATTTATACAACTATATGTACAATATAATGGACTTATGGAACACCATTCGTACAATACATGGCAGTAATAATTATGCTTCATTAATTGCATTATTGTATCACCATTATAAAATTCGTTCACTGTAATGCATTGAAAAGGCTTCCAGCCCAAAAATTTAAAAAAATTGTAACTTTATAATATGAGTAATTCACTCTGAAATATTTTCAGAATGATTTTTTGCGCCGAAAAATGTTTTAAGGGGCGGAAACGCCCTGACCAAAGTTTGAAATACTTTCGGTTTCTGGAAACAAAAATTAATAAAATATTAGTGTTATATGTATGTATATCAAAGTATTTGGTTTCGATACTCTCTAGCGAATATGAAACTTTCTCTACATTCTAGTCAAAAAATTGAAAATTTGCCCCGGACTTCAAAAATATTTCAAAATCTTATCGCATAAAATAGATGTTATAAGGTAAAACGTATAGTAGATAGGTCTACATATATACATACACTACCGGCCATAAATGATACAAATGATACAAAAAAAATGATACACTTTTGATAAAACAATATATAGACGAATAAAAATGTAATTACTATAGAAATAAACTATATAAATGAATTTATGAAACAAAATAATATATTAGTTCTATGAAGAAAAATTGGCAGTTTTTATTTTAAGCCACTTTTGTCACCTTTACACTTAAATAACTTCTTTAAAAATTTTGGGTAGTCTCAACACAAGTTTTTGAGGAGTTTCAACTGGAATATTGTTCCAAGCGTTTGTAAGATGTTCTCACAACTGTTGCTGCGATTTTGAACAGTGTTCTCTCACTTTTCTGTCTAGTTCATCCCACAGCAACTCGATAGGATTCATATCGGCCGACTGTGCGGGCCAAACCATATTTACTTTATTTTCTTCTTCTTTTTGTTTCACATAGTTCTTACAGAGTTTAGCACTATCTTTGAGGTCATTATCTTGTTGGAAATAAAAACCTTCTCCTATCAATTTAACTCCGAACGGAATTGCGTGTTCCTTTAAAATTTTCAAATATCCTTCTTTTCTTAAAATTCCATCAATTCTATGCAAATCTCCAACACCATTAAAAGAAAATTATCCCCAAACAAGAACTGAACCTCCACCGTGTTTAACTATTGGCACAACACATTTTGGTATCGTCCTTTCTCCAACTCGCCTGCGAACAAAAACGCGCTAATTACTTCCAAACACTTGGAAGTTGGATTCGTCTGTCCATAGAACCCGTTTCCACATTTCCATATTTCCACATCCCAATGTTGGTACTCCTTGGCCCATTGTAATCGTTTTTAACGATATTGTAATCGTAGCAATGGTTTACGAACAGCAAATCGCCCTTTTAGTCCCGCCTTTGATAAACGTCTTTTTACTGTAGGCAGCGACACCGGAATTTCACGATTTTTATCTAATTCTGCGCGAAGCTGTTAACCGTCTATTTCGTTTAGATAACAGTTCCAGCCGCAAATCTTCTTGTCTAGTGGGCATCCTTGGTCTTCAACACGTTTCTTTGGTTGCATTGCGCCCGTTGTTATGTACCTTTTCACTATACCTTGCACTGCATGGTATTTTAATTTTTGCGCTATTGTCCGCAGTGACAATTTTTCTTTGTGTAATATTATTATAGCACTACGAATTTCTGCATTCAATTCCTTTCTTTTTGGCATTTAGTATGTTTATTTACGAATACTCGTTTTACAACTTACTCGGATAAATTCTAGACGAATACTAAATTTTTCTTAGATTGCAACATTCTGTATGGTACCATAAATTCCTATAAGTTGATTACTAGAACCATTATGATCTTGCAATATAGAAAAACCAATTAAAATAAATAATTTCGGGAAAAGTATTAATACTGAATATAGGTCATAAAGAAAATTATAATATTTTACACTAACAAATATCATTACATAATTTACATAACGATACGGATATTATTGGTAAACTTCCCAGAAACGCACTCACATCTGTTATTTCAATTATCCCTACCGAAACCCAGGTATAAAGACAGAGCGATTCTATCGACAGTATATGATTCCTCAATTATAGTCGGTAGTTTATATTTCACTTTTGCATGGACTAAAGATACGAGGGAGCGTTTTTATATTCGCGGAATGGGGGACAAGGGGTGGAAATAAAAAAACCAAATTATTTTTCTTTTTCAATATATTCACCTGCAAGACGGATACATTTTCCACATCTTTTAATTAATTTATTTATACCCTCATAAAAAGATGATTTCTCTTTATCTGCAAAATACGCCGAAACTGCCTCCTTGACTTCATCATCGGCAGTAAATTTTTTACCCCGCAGCTTTTTTTCATTTTCGGAAACAGGTGATAATCACTCGGGGCCAGGTCTGGGCTGTAGGGTGGGTGATTCACAATTTCGAAGCCCACCTTATGCAGGGCAGCTAACGCAACGCGGCTCTTGTGGACGGGCGCGTTGTCGTGCAAAAGCAGAACACCTTTTGTCAATTTTCCCCGTCTTTTCTCTTTAATGGCTTCTTTTAGTCGCTCTAATATTGAAGCGTAATATTCTCCGGTTATAGAAACACCTTTATCTTTATAATCAATCAACAATATTCCTTCCGAGTCCCAAAATACCGTTGCCATGAGTTTCCCAGCTGATTGTGACTTTAAATTTCTTGGGAGGTGCTGTGCCCTTTTTATGCCACTGCATGGAGTCTTGTTTGGACTCAGGTTCATAATGATGAACCCAAGTTTCGTCTCCAGTAACAATTCCACTCAATACACCATTCTTGTCTTCATTACAGAGGTCCAAAAATGCACGCGAACACTCTACGCGCTGTTGTTTTTGCGGCGGCGTGAGCATTCTCGGCACCCATCTTGCGCTGACCTTAGACATGCCGAGATGATCGTGTAGGATTTTAAAAATTGTTGTATCGGATACTCCAACCATTTCTGCGAGTTGTTTCTTCTTTAGTGGAGCATCTTCGAGTACAATTTGTTCAACTTTTTGGATAAGTGCTGGCGTGGTCACCTCAATGCTCCTGTCCGGCCTCGGGTCGTTTTCAAGGGATTCCCTTCCTTGTTTAAATAAACTATGCCACTTGTACACCATGGTTTTTCCTGGACAAGAGTCGCCGTAAACCAATGACATCTCATTCATTATGGTCGCGACTGATTTTCCTTGCCTGGTAAGGAACTTTATAACGGCACGATATTCGATTTTTTCCATATTTCACTTTTCACTCCTGATTATGTTACTTGGTTGACGATAGCTCAAAGACTAACTGTCTAATAACAATGAAACTTCGTATTTATACTAATCATGAGTCGCTGCACAGGCCACGCCCCCCAATGCGCCTACTCACCCCTCTACAACCCGCTCATTCCGCGAATATAAAAACGCTCCCTCGTATTCTCATCTATAGAGCCGACAATTCTAACTTCGTTTAATTCTAACGACGCTTCTCGATTAGGGAGGCCAAGTAAGAAACATTAAACATTCATTATTCAAGCGTTCACTACAACACGAAAAAAGTATGATACATCAGCAACTTCGAAATTTGGTTTCGTCATGAACTCCATGTTCACTTGTCAACGTGTATAAGCACCTGAAACAAGTATTTTATTAATATATTAAATATTATTATATTTTTGAAGGGACTGGTGATGAGAAGTGAATTATCTACAATACGTAGTGCGAAAACTACCTAAAAACTAGCCATAAACTACTCACACAGAGACACTACCACACAGACAACAGCGGCCACTAATCTATGAATTTCTTTAAGTACAGATATTATAGTGATATTACATTTTCCCGTAGCTTCTGCCTTAGTAGAGATCACTGTAAAATCTATGATGTTTACTATCATTAATCCTACAAAATCGAAAGCAATCTGACGTTGCTAAATAGCTGTAGGAGTTTTTATAAATTTTGTCATTATTCAAAATTTCAATGTGAATATGCAAGTTTCCAAAATCGTATACATTGCAATTTGATTTTCATTCTGTTTTAAAAATAGTTGGAACGGATCTATAATGGCGCAATTAACAACAGCATCACATTGGTGATAGAATGATTTACGTCAACATTCCTAAAAATATAAAAAATTCATTTTTGTTCTCGAGAAGCAGAGACATGACGCATTCAAATAATAATAATTTGCGTCCCGATTGAAAAATAAATAAAGAATCAACATTGAGTTATCTGTTACCACATCAACGAAATTTCGTTTGAAGAAGACAAAAATCGAAACAGTGGTTACTGTTTTTTAGATTCCAAAGCGGATTATCGACAAAGAATTCGTTCCAAGTGGTACGACCAGTATGTATTATGTCATATTCATGACATTGGCCTAGAATATCAAGACCCAGTAATTGTTGCAGGATAGTTCACATTCGTCGCTATCAGCGATTTTGTTAACAAAAAAAAAATTTGTATTCTCATCTCCAGTATTCTTTCGATTTAACTCCCACCAATTATTTTTTATTTTCTGAGCTACATTTGGCGAGGCAAATAAATCACCCTGTATTATTTGAAAACCATCAGTAATGAGCAATCAAAATACAAAACACAAAAATGTTACCAATCAACGTTAAAAAAATAATTCACTAAATAAACTTCTTGAACGCACTAATCGTTATATGTATTTCTGCTGCAGAGGAATATTTTTGTCAAATTTTTGCTTTTGTAACCTTCCAGTTAATTTGGGGGGGGGGGGGGTGTATGATAGCATCAGTAATTTATTTTCTTAATATTTGTATATATATATATTTGTTTTGTTAATCTCTTTTATCATTCATCGTCTCTTGTCTGTGATTTCTACTATAATAGTTCAAGTTCTTTTAACAAACATTTTATTATTACAATTTTATAGTTATTTTATTTTTTTTTTCTAATTCTGTCTTTCTTTAGCAACTTAAGAACACATTTGAGAATCAGTGCAAACTGAAACACATTAAGTGACTTCTAAAACAATTTCGATAATATTAATTTAGATAGCGTATTATGAGTATAAATATTGTTCAAATTCTGTAGTATACGTGTAAAATGAGATATAACGGTCTATTATTTTTACTGATGATTCATGTAATGGTAATATTTATGCGCAGTTTAAAATGTGGAGATTCGTTTATATAAAAGGGAATGATTATGATACAGACAAATCACAAAACTGAAATTATATTGTATATAAGGTGTTATTAACATATAATAAATAATTTTTATAATTATGTAGAAGTATAGTGTATTCTTTTAATTCTTTAATACAAAATACAGGATTAAAGTATAAGTCAACTACCAAATGTATCGGAAAGTCATTATCGGTTTTTTCGTAAAAAAACTACATAATTTTCAAGAAAATGTAAAAATATATTTGTTCAAAGTATAGGCCATTTGATTCTACACATCTTACCCATCTTTCAGTCAATTTATGGATGCCGTCCCAAAAAAATGTTTGTCCTTTGACCAAAACCATTCATCGAGCTATTTTCTAACTTTTTCGAAATTGGCGAAGTGCTGCTCTGCAATCGCGTATCCCATTGATGCGAAAAGGTGATAGTTGAACGGGGCCCGATCGGGAGAATACGGCGAGTGCGATATTATGTCCAACCCAAGTGTATTCAACGCTTCGGCGCGTTATCGTGCTCTAAAATTACTTTGCCGTGTCTTCGGGCCTATTGTGGACGTTTTTCTATCAATGCATGGTTCAAATTGATAATTGGTTGTCGGTAGCGATCTGTATTAACTGTTTCACCAGGCTTCAACAACAGTTCGTAATAAACCACACTACTCTGGTCCCACCAAACACAGAGCATTGTCTTGCAACAGAAACGATTTGACCTTGGAGTCGATTTGCCGGCTTCGCCAGGTGATTACCATGATTTTTTGAGCTTAAGGTTTTCGAAGCAAATTTATTTTTATCACGCGTTACTATTCAATGCAGAAATGACTTCCGACCATACCTTTGAAGCAGCGTTTCACAGACGATTTTTCGATTTTCCATTCGCCTGCCACTCAATTGATGTGGCACCTATTTTCGCATCTTTTGGATTTTTGCTAATGCTCGTAATCGGTTGCTAATCGTTTCTTGGGCCACATTTAACGCTTCTGTCCATTGTTTTTGAGTTTGAGCATCTTCAAACTTTTTCGGTTAGAACGTTCTTTGTCTTGTACATCAAAATCACCACTTTTGAATTGTCGAAAGCAAGCCTTACATGTTTTTATGGCTGATGCATGTTCACCGTAAGTTTTTAACAGCAAGCGATGACTTTTAGCGGTTTTTTTCTTTTGATTAAATAAAAAAAGTAATGTGTGCCGCAAATGCACCTTATCAGGCACGAAATTCGACATTTTCAAAGAGGTATAAATCTATGACAGTGCAAAATATAACATGTATGGCATTGAAGCTTGATGTCAGTACAATAAAATGACATATGTATCAAATTACAATATTGCATACTTAAGCCTAGCGACATCTGTTAGAAAAACCGGTAATTGCTTCCCGATACACCTAGTGCCAATATTTTTATGCTCAGATATTCATCAGAGCATTTAATGGGAGAATAACGATGAATTGTATTAGTTAAATGTACAAGTTCACTGAAACAGTTTCAGTACAAGAACGCCAACAGCAATAGCAGACTAGAAATTATTTCTGATAAGATAAATGAAAACGTAGTACCAATTACATAGTTCCAGGGCGCAGACTGAGAAGAAATTAAAATGACATACATATACGAGGGTAGCCGTTTATATTTCGAGAATAGCAAACAAAAAAAATTTTTTATTATCGAAAATAGTTTTATTGCTTTGCGAAATATTCTCCTTGAAAATCAATGCAATTTTGCATTCGTTTAAACCAATCCCAAAAGCATTGTTGCCACTGTGAAGGCGGTATCTCCAAAATATGAGTTTTGAATGCCTCAACTGCCTCTTCCGGCGTAGAAAACCGTTGACCACGAAGCTTATTCTTTACGTGTGGGAACAAAAAGAAATCACAGGGTGCTAGATCAGGGCTGTACGGCGGATGGCTCACCAATTCAATGTTTTGTCAAGGTAAATATTTTGTCAAAAATGACATACTTCACTATGCAATTATCAGATCGGAGACAACTCTAACAGTGTTGCCAGTTCTCGAAATATAAACATTTAAAAGTAGTATACTTAAATTGCACGATAGGTGAAAAGTGGAGTCAGGAATACATGAAGTTTATTTATACAATAAATATTGAAATTTAATGCATGATTAAATTTCAAATGTAATTGATTACATCGGAAGTAATTACAAAAATAAATTTATAAAACTTCAAAAAGAAAATAGAAGAAATAAGTGAGATGACGTGAGAACACAAGAGTTTCGTTCATGCTGACATGAAAATTTGGCAGCTGTATTTTT
The DNA here is from genome assembly GCA_031893035.1 of Dermolepida albohirtum. Classification (NCBI taxonomy): domain Eukaryota; kingdom Metazoa; phylum Arthropoda; class Insecta; order Coleoptera; family Scarabaeidae; genus Dermolepida; species Dermolepida albohirtum. Next base: position 12,883 of record JAVIWB010001593.1, on the reverse strand, counting down.
TATGCGGCTTTCATCCCGGCTTGCCTAGCGATCAAGCGGCTACATAAAAGAAGTGACACGGACGATGCGGTAGAAAACAATATTATTTCATCTAGTAATACCTCATTAAAAGAGCGTTATATCTTTCTTTTTGAACAAAGTTTCGCGCAAGTATATTGTTTTACTGGTTCTTATTAATTTATTTTGATTTTTTAAATTTTTAATTTATTTTATTCTTTCTGATTTCTTGGATAATTCAATTAGTTGATTTGAGAATACAGGAATTAATATAGGAAACTGAAAGAGGCGAATAATAGCCCCCGATGCTTTCTATTTTCGTTTTATACGTTTAAGTAATTTCTCATTCTGAATGTTAATTATCACGTTATCCAAGTACACAAGAAGCGGATGATAGCTGCCGTAACCGGAGTAACGGAGACTTATTAAATTATTTCATGTTGCAGTTATGCAAAAGTTGCTAATGAGAAATCAAAATTTTCCTTGTTTTAACTTCTGATTTATTTCTCTACATAACTGGAATTTATATATTTACTCTAGTAATTTCAATTGAATGTGAATTAAAACTTTAATATTTAAATAAAGCGGAGTTAACGAAGACTAGCATTTTGTCTAATTTTTCTATTTTCCTGAAATATATCTTATCTTTAAATGGGATATATTTCCACACATCCTTACGTAGAAAACGATAGCGTTACATAATTTCTTTACTCGCTCAAAAACTTTGGATGTAATACCATGTGGTCATTTTTACATGCCTACTAAATTTTACTTTATTTTAATGTTTTGGTTACATTTTATAATTAAATTTATCAGAGAAAATCTACATAATTTTTATTTTTATTAAAGATTTATGCTTAATTTACTTTGAACTATTTTTTAACAAGTTTCTAAACGTATTATAAATTTTAATAATGTTTATATGTTTTGTTCCGAAATTATTTTATTTGCATGAATGTTGAATATGTGGTATTGTATGGTAAAGCTGAATAATAGACCTAGTTGATTAAAAGAACCCATGCCCATTCAAAATTTTAACTAAGGAAACGTTTTTAGATAAGAGCCTCAAATTAAAAATATTGATGCGAAAAGTATGACTTATGGACGTACTAGGCTCATAGCAATATGTATTTTTGTCTTCACATTCGTGAGACAAGATGTACATATACTATTCTTATGTAAGAAGTTACTAGTACCCCTGACAATCGAAAAAATATACATTCACGTTAACTATGTATTTATACTTGACAATGCATTCCTAAAAATTCCGGAAAATTTATTACCGGCGAGTAGTTCTCTGCTTAAAATATGTGTATTTCTCACTGAAAATCAAAGCTCACAAGATGGGGGACATATTCAGGACAGTGTTCAAGTTTTGTATATATCTTAATATTTTTTTTTATTCAGAATACAGTTTATATCAATGTATATTTTATATTACTTTATTTCTAGAAAATAATTCATTTATTAGTTTATCGTCATGGGTTTTTTTTGGATATTTCGCATAGTTTACTTGTTCTTAGAATATACCTAAAATTAATTAAAAATGCTTTTTAGGGCAAATATTAAAAACGAAGTTCAGTTCTGGATACACATTCAAGTTGGAAGTTAGTGTAGTACTTATAATGTATCTATTGTATATTAATGGAATATATTAATTAGAAGATTATCAACGCTGTTTCATTTAATATACAAGAGAAATACAATCTTCCCTCAACCGAAAGGAAGAAACAAATTCCATCAAACAAGGTGGATAGTCAACTATCTTTTCCTCTCTCTTCCATATATATATATATATATATATATATATATATATATATATATATATATACATATGTTACTGCCTTATGTCTAATATAGTGAATAAGCTGTATAAAAAAATTAAATATCCACCATCAAGTATAATCTGGTCATGCATAATCGCGAATGGCTTAGAAAGTGTAGCATAAAAAAGTTGTTAGAACTACTTTTGCTTTTACTAAATTCCCTAAATGAAGAGGAAGAACCATACATCATCGTCATGCAGGATGGCGCACCGTACCATTCTGTTAAATGAATAAAAAAATCTGTTACAAGAGCATAACCTACACATTTTCTATCGCCTGTAAACTTACCCTATGTAAATCCGATTGATAATGTACATACATATGATGCATGTTGAAAAAGTGTTCGTACTCATCCTCGAACTCGACAGTAGCAGTTCTATAAGATAATATTCACAGAAATAGGCAAGAGAATGCCAAACTGCAAGCAGTGATAAGAACTTGTATATTCAATATGCCAGATAGAATTAGTGCAGTTATTAAAGCCAGAGGAGGATTAACGAAATATTAATATAATATCTTCTACAAATCGTAAATAAATATTTTGTATTAGTAATATGTGTCTGTTTTGTTTTATTTCTGATAAAATTTAAAAAATACCAAAATCTGAAGCTGGCTCTAATTAAATTGCCAGGTATATATACATATTTACACATTTATACAAATGTACATATATACACATATACATACATATATATGTATGTATGTATGTATGTATGTATGTATGTATGTATGTATGTATGTACACTACCGTTCATAAGTATTTGGGCACCCATAAATTTAGAAGAAATGATTAAAAGCACTAGTGAAAAAATGAAAATATATTTATTACATGTACATACATAATTAATTACAGTATCTGGCAGTAGAATTACATATTATATTTAAATTTTCGATTCATCTATGTGACCTCCTTTGTTTTTTATAATGGCAGCACATAATCGCGGCATTCTTGCAATTAGGTTTGCTAATGTATCCGGTGTTATGCGGACCCAGGCTTCCTGCAGTTTCCTCCACAAATCAGCCTCCGATGTTGGTACTGCTTTCCGGACTTCCCGATCAAGTTCCTCCCACAATAACTCTATTGGATTTAGATCGGGGCTTTGGGGAGGCCATTTCATAACTTCGATGGATCCTTCCGCTTCCAAGAGTTGCAAATAGTCTTTGCATATTTTGGATGTGTGCTTTGGGTCATTATCCTGCTGGAATACAAAATTCCTACCCAAAAGTCTTAATCCTGAAGCAATAGCGTTGGTCTCCAAAATGTTTCGATACTGCTCTTTCCTTAGTATTCCCTCAATTTTCACAATATCACACACGACCGTACCACCAAAACAACCCCAGATCATCACGGAACCACCGCCATGTTTAACCGTAGGCACAATACATTGCTCTGCCGCACGCTCACCTGTAGATCTCCGAACGAAAACACGTCTTCTGGACCCGAAAATTTCGAACTTTGACTCATCGGTCCACAAGACTTTACTCCACTGTTCAACTGTCCAATGTTGATGTTCACGAGCCCAGTTTAAGCGTTTCCGCTTATTCTGTTTGCGCAATAACGGTTTTTTCATTGCAATTCGTCCGTACAAACCTGCTTTGTACAAGCGACGTTTGACCATTGTTACGCTTATTGACTTTGGACGGTCTGCATTGATTTCTGCAGCGATTTCTGGGGCTGTTTTCCGTCGATTTCTTTTGCTTGTGATCACTATTGCACGATCCTCAGCAGAAGTTGTCGCTCTGGGTCTCCCACTCCGTGATTTATTGAGAACACTGCCACTTTCTCGGTATTTTTTGACGACATAGTCTACGGAAGTATTATTTAATTTTAATTGTTTCGCAATTTGCCGGTTGCTTTTGCCATCTTGATGATGCGCAATTATAAGAGAACGCGTTTCAATGTCCATCTCTTTTCTTTTTGGCATATTTAAGGATCTTAACAACACTACTAGCACAGGAATATCTCACAACGAATACAGAAACGTAACTGAGGGCAATTTCAAAAATATAACATGAAACTCGCCCGAGGTCATTAAAACATCGTTACTAAACTTATCCTTCAGTATCCTTCACAGAAAGACAATTACAAGAACTTGGAGAAACTTTTATTGCGCTAATCCCCAGGTAGTGCCAATAACAAATTTTGGTTTATTGCAGGTAATAAAGTAATACATAATGTTACTTATGCAGCGTTTCTGTAGATTTAATACTTTCATTATACCTATCCAATATTACAAGAATGAATTTCCTAGAAGCTATGCTGTTCAAATAATTTTATAAAATATGGGTGCCCAAATACTTATGAACGGTAGTGTATGTATGTATGTATGTATGTATGTATGTATGTATGTATGTATGTATGTATGTATGTATGTATGTATGTATGTATGTATGTATGTATGTATGTATGTATGTATATATATATATATATATATATATATATATTCATATCTATATATATATATATATATATATATATATATATATATACATTCATATACACTACAGGCCATAAGTGAGGGATCACCTATCACTTGTATTTTGGACACATCCCTTAGACTTTCACCTGTTTTGGTGAGAATAATTGAAATAACAATTGTAAATGTAATTCTGAGAAGCATTATTCGGATTATTATTATAAATTAGATAAATATATTTGTTTCTGAAAAATATTGTAAATCCTTTTAATAGTTTTATGGTGTCTATTTAATAGAAATATTTTATATAACGCAATATTATTATAATGGTATTAGGAATTCATAGTAAACTATTTAGCAATTTAAAAATTAGTTTTCGTGCAGCATTTGTCCGAGTAAGTTGCAGTACGAGTATTTGAGAACAGACGTTAAAGTAACTTATAAAAATGCCGAAAAGAAAGGAACTTAGCGCATAAACTCGTAGTTCTATAACGCTACATGGTGAAAAATTTTCACTGCGGCAAATAGCCCAAAAGTTAAATTTATCTTATCACGCGGTGCAAGGAACAGTGAAACGATATTCACAAAGTGGATCATTACAACCAATAAAACGTTGCGGAAGGCCAAGGGTAACTACCAGACAAGAGGATTTGCGCCTAAAAATACTATCAAAACGAAATAGGCGCCTCACAGCTCCTAAGCTTCGAGCAGAGCTGAATGAAGGCCGTCGAAAGTCGGTGTCGCTGACTACTGTAAAACGACGTTTGACAAAGGCGGGACTACATGGGCGTATTGCAGCTCGAAAACCATTATTGAATCCACGAAATCGTAAAAAACGGTTACAATGGGCCCAGGACCATCAACACTGGGACATGGAAATGTGGAAGCTGGTGTTATAGACAGATGAGTCAAAGTTCCAAGTGTTTGGTAGTAATCTACGAGTTTTCGTTCGAAGACAAGTGGGTGAAAGGATGTTACCCGAATGTGTAGTGCCAACTGTTAAACACGGGGGAGGTTCTGTGCTTGTTTGGGGATCCTTTTCCTTTGATGGTGTCGGAGATTTGTACCGCATTGACGGCATTTTAAAAAAAGAGGGGTACCTGAAGATTTTGGAGGAACATGCAATTCCATCTGGATTAAGGTTAATTGGTGAAGGTTTTCACCTACAACAAGATAATGATCCCAAACACACTTCCCAACTTTGTAAAAACTATGTGAATCAAAAAGAGGAGGAAGGGGTGCTGATAAATATGATTTGGTCACCACAATCACCCGATCTCAACCATATCGAATTACTGTGGGACGAACTAGATAGAAACTTGAGAGAAAGCTGTCCACAATCGCAGAAACAGCTTTGGGAGCAACTTACAAGGGTGTGGAATAATTTAACAATGAACACACTCCAGAAACTTGTATCGCGGTTGACTAATATTTGTAAAGAAATTATTAAGCGCGGTGGATACTTCGACGAAAGTCGAATATGATAAGAAATTCTACAGAATATGTTGAAATTATTTTATTTTATAAGGACTGTTCATTTGTCTCGTAGATATAGTTTTGTAGAAATATACGTTTTGTTTCATTAAGCGTGCATGTTTTTTTAAATTTCATCTACTGATCTCTCACTTATGGCCTGTAGTGTTTATGTAAGATTTTAAATTAGTTCTGTTAAGACGATAATTATAATAAACATTCCTTTCAGAATATATACTAACACTTTTAACAGAAAGGCATTTAAGGATCTTTTCAGACACTTTCAAGCAAGGAGCCATATATTGAGAACAAGCCCATATAACTAAAGCTGGAGTTTATTTAATATATCACAGTGACTTCACGGCAGTTGGATCGCGAAATTGATTTGTTAACTGCATACTAAAGCCCGACATCCTAGAAACTAATGAAACTATATCCGTAATTTGTAGGTTGAAGGACAATTCAAAGTCAAATTTTACACCAAGATTACTTACGAAAAATATTTCCACTAGCTGTTGACCATTAATGTTGTATAACGACATCAGTTTATTAGTTTTGCGAATATAAGACCCTCGCACTTGTAGTATCGTAATTATATATAAATATATAAATTAGTTTCACGATGGGAAATTTAATGAAAATTATATTATTTTCTGCTACTCCATCGTTAATTAAATACACAGAAATTAATTAAAAATTTCTGCGCTGGAGAACTTGTACTTGTAGTTACTGTGTTACTTGTAGTAATTCGTTCTTACTACACCAATCAGTGAATACGTCAACATTCCTTTGCAACCAACACCAATATCACCATGTGACTCAATGGGTGAACACATTGTATCATCAGCATAAGCTAATGTAGAGCAATTCAAACACATAAGATCATGAATAGATAGTATAAAAAGTAAAAATCCCAGATTCGAGCGTTGCAGCACACCATTGGTAAGAACGAAAGCCACTATACGAGTCAATAAGCTGTAGCGTAGATAGCCCGAAGTCAAAAACACTTTATTTGTATAGCAGTATTTGATTATTACGGGTATCAAAGACTCGAAAGAGATCAGTATATACAACATCCACTAGGCTATAATTATCTGTTACCTCGTATACATTCTGAGCCAGTTCAAAATCTATGTTGATTGTTGAATACTTATGGCCGGTCGTATACTAATCTGTATATAGTATGGCATTATAAAAAATCTGTTTTTAATTTTACCAAAATTTGACAAAATCGCAATCGGTCTATACCTTTCTAAATTTGATACACTCCCTTTCTTGTGAACCACTGTTGTTCTAGCAATCTCCCATCTATCAAGAAGAACACATGTTCCTAAAGCTATATTCAACATAATTTGTATTAACTTTGATAACACTTTACTAGTACTTCAAAAAAAAAAACTTGGTATAAAATTGTTACTCATTGTTGGCTTATATGGGAATGTGAACATAATTTTCTCAATTTTCAGTAATGTGGCCGGATGAAATATGAAATAATCGATTTGAATACCTATATATCTACTAGTATTAATGTTTTAACTATACACTAACAATTAACAAGCATTATATCAAGTTCTGTCAGACTCTTCGTATATTTTTCATATAAATTGTTATAAAGGACAAGTACGACCAACACTTTCAAATATTGAATGCTATTTCATCATAAGAATGTATTAAACTTGAGTTGTAAGCACAACTAAATAGAGACAGAGAATAATTGTGAAGATATTAACAAACTCAGCACTAAAATTAACGATCTATATGTGTTATAAAAAAACAGGAATTTTCGTATAAGTTTACACACACACATTTTAGGTAAAGTGAATTTATTGCAAATTAGCTGCTATGCAACCTAAAAATATTTCCCTTTCATCCATGAGCACATAATAACACGGTCATTTATTTAAATATATATAAAGTTACACATCCTGGTTTGAAACAGGTCAGTAGTGGGCGTTGTATAACTATTAACAATATTGATGATTACTGGAAAATGATTACTACCCATTGTCTCGTTAAGATGCAATATTATACGAAGAAAAGGTCAAATCGATAATACTTGGATTGGAACTTGGTAGAAGAAACAGTGTCGAGGAAACATAATTCAAATTAATTAAATAAAATTTATCAGATAATCGCGTGAGAATTTTCGCTCTTTGAATGGAGTTTGAGCTACTCCAGAATGGGTGGGATGATGGGTATTCAAATTTCCCATCAGAACAAATGGCGGGTCGATATTAACAAGAATATCTATCCATTGTCGTAACGTTAAAGAAGTATCCAGAGAGACATATCTCCCAGCAACAATAATTTTAGAACAAATCTCTCCTTATATTTTTTACTGCCTTCAGTAGATGTATGCATTTAACGATAGAAGATGCAAACGGGGGACTTTGTGAGAAAACATGGCCGAAGCGACAACAGTTCCAGTACTGTTACAGAAGGGGTATATATCGACTAGATTTTTTCCTTTGTAAACGTTATGCGCTAGTATTGCTTTATTATCGCGCGTTCTTAAATTTGGGAAAATTATTTTGATATCTAATTGGTGATTAATTGATCCTTTACAGGAAGCTCGATAAGGGGGGATGTATTCTTGAAATTTATTATTCCTGGGAAATTTCAAGATAAAAACACTCTGTATACTTGTAAATCTTTTTGTGGTAAATGAAATAGTGTTTGTTAAATCCGAATATGTGTTTTTCAGAAACAGATTTTTGTAGTCAATGCATGTATTTTTATTGTAACTGTAAATAAAGTTCCATAGTTAATTTAATGTTTGGTTTTCATTAATTTAATACTATTAAAAAAACAAGTTTTAAAATTTGCTTTCGGTTATAACATTTGGTATCTAAAAAATACAAATGCTGCTGGGTTTAAACAAAGATATCTGTATTATCGAAACTGTTTACGTTGCAATTATACCTGAGAAGAAATGACTACATATGTATAAAATCTATTCTGTTGTCTATATTTTTCCTGAAGTAGATCTTTAGTTTCATATTATACTATGCATTGATTTTAATTGTAGTAATTGTCCTACTAAACATAATAGTGAAATATTAATTAATAATAGGCAAGTAATGTTATTTGAGGTCCGATATCCTATCCTATCCGAAGTCGAATCGAACCTTGGATAGAATAGAAGAAGTTTTATACAAATAGTTCAATTAATAAAAGGAAACATTCCTGCAACAAGTTCCGGAAGGACAGACGTGGTAAAAAAATGAAAACCAGAAAACCATAAGATATTCAGTAAAGAAATAAAATAAATCCTTTCTGAAGAAGGGATGAATATATCGGAGCCTACGGTTCGTCGAAAGTTGTACAAAAAAAATTAAAATGTTGGAAATCAAGATTGGAAACCAAGATCTTTTGAAATAAAAAGAAAAGCATTAAGAGACATCGAGACACGGATATTGGCACCTACCGAGAGAGGCATGCTTCAGAACATTATAATGAAAAATGTTTAAAATTTGGAAGTACCCACCGTCGGTCATAACATGGTCATGCATAGCGTTAGAGGAACAAGTACTCGTTCGTTAACGAAACCATGTACCAAAAAAATATAAGCATGTTTTAGAAAACATTTAATGCCATATGTTATGATTTGGATCTTAATGAAAGTTTATATACATTTATTCAAAATAATGTTCCATGCCATACAGGAAAGTCTGTTAAGAGATTTCTACAATCAATAAACATATCGATACTATCGTGGTCTGGAAATTCTCCTGACCTGAACATGATCAAAAATGTATGAAACTTATACTTAAAAAGTATCGTTTATTAGAGAGATAGTAAGACAAAGCAATAATTAATTTCGAGCGTTAAAGAGATATGGACAAATAACGAAGATTTTAAAGAGTACGTCAAGAGCAGCGCAGACAATAGGGCGAAATCACCAAATTTCAGTTTTATATGGTTTCTAGTAAATCTTTACATATAAACTGTCCGTTTGTAATTACTTTAATAAAATCGTAATATTTCCAGGTTTGATTATATTTGAACATAATTTAGTAGCTTCACCTCATTACAAAGTAATTTTGACATTTCTGGAAAACAGATGAGAATGAATGTCAAGTTTTATTAAACAATATTTCTTGAGTCGTTTAAGTTACAGTTCAAGCATCCTTTAAGTTTTAATTAGGAACGTGTTAATTTTTTGCGTGTATTAAACTTAAGTTAATAAAGTATAAATTCAAAATCGTATACTGATCACATCATTTAACCAATGATGAATGTGTAAGATCTTTAACTTTATTAGAATGACGTACAATGCGTTATATGGCTTGTATGCTGGGCGATAATCATGCGATAGTCAGTCAAATATTTTTTCAACTGCAAGCTTTCAGAAATAGGCGAATAACAAACACAGAATTCAGTAACCGATCTGAAGCAGTTTGAAATGAGAAAACTTTAGCTTTAACTGTAAGGAGAAGATTGAGCAAAGTAAGATTGAGCAGTAAGGGGCTTGCAGTTAGACCATTACTAACCACAGCACACAGAGTACAACATTTGACAGTTGAAGATTGGAAGCGAATTTTGTTTTCAGACGAAACTAGAGTAAGTTTAAAATCCCCAGATGGTTGCGAAAAAGTATGGCGAAAAACTGAAGAATAATATGACTACACAATCTCTTAAAGGGAGTCCTTTTGGTGGTGGATCAAGAATGTTTTGGAGAAGGTTTTTGCTTTGATATCCGTACAGAATTAATTCCTATTCGCCAAAGGACTATGTAATGCCTTTCGCACCATTTTTAGGGAACAGGTTCATGCAGGATAATGCGATGCCCAATATCGCTAGACAAGTTTTGGAGTACTTACAAGAGATCAATATTCAAGTCATGGACTGGCCACCACGAAGCCTAGGCTTAAATGCAATCGAATACGTTCGGGGCGCTCTAAAAATGAGTAAGGCAACATTTACCAGCTCCTAATAGGTTTCAGAAATTGGAACAAGCCGTTCTTTTCGAGTGGGATAATATTCCCCAAGAAAATATCCAAAATTTGATGGTAAGCTTACTATGGCGTATACAAGCAGTTATCAGTTAGAGGAGGTGTCACGCGTTATTAACTTTTAGTCTTTGGTTCCGTTTTTTTATTTATAGTTTTTTAATGTTTCCTATAATATCGTTTTGTTTCTGAATTTGTAATTGAATGAAATTTTTGTAATTCTTTCCTTAGGTTTCCATTAAAAATAAAGTTAATTGATGACGACGTTCAATAATCTCCAGTGAAAATGTTTTTTTGATGATGTTAAAAAATAATTCACCAATTAAACAATTTTGTAAAAATTATATAGAGTTATATCAGTGATGGGTTAATTTTCAATACGAGTTTAATTAAATATACAGCAGATTTCAATAAAAATGAAAAGATGTCCCATTCTATTTAACTTTATGAAGAGACTATAAAACTAAAATTGTTACATAAAATCAAAAAAAAAATAAAAAAATCACCTGCTTCTTTAAAACTATCATTAAGAAATATAAACATAAATACAAAATATCATTTGTAGAATAACCAAATAATATACTAATATTGTATTTTATACAATACATGAAATGTTTTGTTTCAAGTAAATTACAAGTACGTATACTTTTTTGCACACAACCTGAACAGATTTAAAAACAATAAACACAATAATTTATTCAAAAATATTTCCCTGTTTATTCAAAACGAATATAACAATTATTAATTGTAAAGTAATAATTAAAATGTATTTATCAATTCAGTGAGGAAATGGATACTGATGATATAGAAATATATATGCATTAGAACAGTATTAAACTGAATATATAAACTTGAAATTAGTACACATATTGAAATCTATAAAATAAAGCATTTATAATAATACTGAAACCAAGAGTAAAATTTAAATGGTACATTTATTAATGGTTTAATACTAAAAATAATCATTGAATTTTTATTTTTTAAATAAAATGCATACATTAAGAAACCTATTTCTGATATGGTCCAAGTAAAAAATGACATATGTTCCACTCACCTTTAAACAAATATTAAATGTACTCCTTTTACCATATGTATCACTATAATATATAACTAAAAGAAAAACACTTATAATTAGTCACAAGTTAACGATTAATAAGAATCATTTTGTTTATGAAAACCCTAAAAAGGGCATTACTATTGTTAAAATTGCACAAATTCACTTCAAAATGTCAAATACTACTTACAACACACATATCCTATCGGTGTACGCATGCTCTGTCACAGGTTTATTTTCTGTCAGTCAATACTAGATGCCAGAAAATTGTATTCAATTTTATACAAATACGGCCAAAATTCTAAGCTAATTATTATTTAAGTAGTTTATAACCTAGTTTGCACCTATGTATATTTTTGATAGGCAAAAAATTGTTATATATAGGGATTATACTTAAAATCAAGTTGAAATGATTAATAAATTTATATGCGTGCGTTTGGAAGCCTATATTATTTACTTACATTCTGAACATTTATACTTTAGTTTATGTATATTGATGTTTGTGTAAAATTATCTACTTTAATACTTGTTTATTACTATCATCTACATTTATTATCAATTCTCTATAAAGCCATATTCTTCGAAAACCGAAGGAACTATATTAATTTCATTAAACTATTCTCGAAGACCAAATATCTATAAAAATGGCACTTTTAAATCTTGGAGATGATCCTTGGTATGTATTAAAATTTAATAGTTTTATAATATAATTTTAAATTAAAAATAGGTTTTTGGAATATGAATCTTGTGAAAAATTACAACGGGATATAATGGAACAGTTATCCGAAAGGCAAACAACTACATCATCTGAAAAATTTGCTAGTTTATCAGCTAATATTAGGATTAGATTAAAGCAATATTATAATGAAGTTGCAGAGCTAAAACGTGGATTAAATGAAGCAAATGTATCACAATCAATGTATTACTATAAATGTAGTATAATGTACTTTTAGTTACTTGTTTATGTTTCTACTACATATGAAGAAAAAGAAAGACGTAATCGCCAAGTTGAATTACTGATGTCAAAATATATTCAGATGCAAAAATTATTTGAAGATTATAGTAGAAATTATAATAGAGATCGTACACAACTTGTAGGCACATCAGTTTGGGGAAGTGAAAATGATAATATAGATGACAGTGGTCCTTCCCAAGAATCTGTTT
>JAVIWB010001592.1:200000-242338 GCA_031893035.1 Dermolepida albohirtum | reverse complement strand
GAAAGCACACTAATGACACAATACTACAGCGAATTGTTGCGTCACTCTACATCAACACAAAAAGAACTAAAATAGTAAATAATTACACTTAAAAAGCTTTGTGCTTAAAAAGCCTCATGGTTTAATTGACTTAAGGCATCGAATCATTGAAAAAATTAATGACAAAATTCTACAAACTTTGCAAAATCTATGGAATGTCGAACGTAGAAATAGAAAATATATGGAGCAGTTGTAACTATTTTATATATATTTTATGAATAAACTTTTACATAGACTTTGTTTTTCCTTTAATTAATTTTTTTGTTTAATATACACAAGTATTTGCCATACTTTTCTTCAAAATCCTGCCGGTTTTCAAAGTACTCATAAGTTAATTAAACCTGAAAGTTATATATAAAATAAATCTGAATAAAAATAATGTTACTGTCATTTTTGTGAAACAACACTAATGGCAGTTATATTTGACAGTTAAGAAAAGTACAAGCATTAATTTAGGACATACTAAAAATTTCATGGCCAACTCCGAGGTATATTTAACTCAGGTACCAATTTCCATTTTTATTGTGTTCACCATCGTGAAAATAACACGTAAAAATATGTTTTTTGTTTGTTCAAAAGTAAACATTTTATTGCAAAATAATTAAAAAAATAATTTAACTCAAATTTCACTTGCGAGTTTTTAGAAAATTACGTGAATTTTATGGTTTACATAATCGTTCATCTGAAAGCACTGTTGGTCGAAGATCAAAAAAGTGAAAAATACAGTCGTAGTAGTCGTTCACAAGAAAATGTTGGTTTGGTTCGTGAAAGTGTTGCTGAAAATCCTAAAACACAAGGATTTAGCTCTGAAGGCATATAAGGATCAAATAACACAGGAACTGAAGCCATTAGATCATTTAAAACGTCGTTCATTTGTCAATTTCATCAATGAACAACTAGCTGATTTTTCTCAAAAAGTAATGTTATCCGATGAGGAATATTTTGAATTTGGTGGCTATGTTAATAAACAAAATTGCCGTATCTGGGGTGAGGAAAATCCACGAATTATTCATGAGAAACCTACGCATCTTAAACGAGTTACTGTTTAGTATGCATTATGGTCAGATGGTGTAAATGGAATTGAATTAATGGATATTGATCTGGAGGATATGTGGTTTCAACAGGATGGCGCTACACCTCACTTTGCACACGAATAAATTGATTTATTGATAGAAAAATATCCTGAACGGGTAATCTCAAGAAACTGTGATGTCAATTGGCCACCAAGATCATGTGATTTGACACCCTTAGACTATTCTCTTTGGGGTTATGTGAAAAGTCAGGTTTATAAAAACAATCCACAATCAATTCCTGCTTTGAAAGATGCAATTATTCGTGTCATTGGTGAGATAGAGATTCAATTATGTCAAAACGTCATTGAAAATTTTAACAAAAGATTGGACGTGTGTGGAGCTGCAAGAGGAGGCCATTTGGCAGCTATTATTTTTCGCATATAAATGTCATAAGTGATACTTTAATTACCAATAAAGAGTTTTTGAAAGTGAATGCAAATTATGTGTTTTATTTATTCTTTAAAAAAACCGCGAAATTTGAAACATCGTTTAGTTGTTGATACATATCTTGCAAATGGAAGTTCTATTTAATCAAATTTAAGTCAAATTAACGTTGTAGTAATTGTATTGTAATATTATAATATGTAATTTATTAGTTTTCCGCTTACTTCCCGCACTCTTAGGCATTTGTGAAATGATATTTTGGGATTGGTGATTACGAAAAGGTATTTAACAGAAAGAGGGAAATTTATCAATGCTAACCCAACTGACGGTATTGAGCTTAAACACTGAATTTCTGATGTAGCAATCGCCCCTATGTTTTCGAAAATGCTTAATCTAATTTTACTCCGTACATTACATAATTAAAATTAATTCGGTCATTAAGTGATAATATTATTTTAAATGAGATATTTAATTACAATCGTAAAACAACGAAGGATAATAAACAAAATCATAAAAATAATAAAACAAACAATTAACCAATTATCTAACAAGATATAAAATTTTTAGTATTATCTGTAGAGATCTTGATTTTTTCTTATTGTCCCCTAATACATTACAAAAGTACAAACACTAATCTCTCAAACTGAAATGAACTTTCATTTATAAAAGACAATCAACGAAATTATAGCTAAACGTAAATCTTCTGTATGGCTACTAGTCATGGTTATATTAGAGCGACCGTATTAAGAATTATATATCGTTTAAAAAAAAAAGACAAATGTAAGTTGTCATCTGTTTAACATGTGTCAATATAGCGCAAGCAATATAACTGCTACTAAGGGAGAAGAGTGAAACATCGAACAGATTACAAACAGATTCGGTAATAAACATTAAAATTGACTTTCTGGAAGGCCGAAGAATCCATTTAATCTTGGGACCTTGATAGATTTACAACCCCCATCTGCGTCGGGGTTCCAGTCGAATTTTCTTAAAAATCACTCAATGCAACATGACAAGGGACATATTGTTGTAATGTCGGTTTATCTTGACTGTATTACAAGTGAAATTGTGCAGACAATTAGACCTTTTTTTCTCCTCTAGTATTCCTTGTATCCATGGGGTATTTAAACAAGTGCCATCAACAGGATTTGGTCATTTAGAAATTTAAGAACTGGATTTTGTTTATACAATTCTTGGAAATGCCATTTGCTTATAAATGCAAAAATATACATATTTTAAAAAGCATTTTCATGTCAGTATTATTAGTTATTAGATATATTTTATTACTTATTTCAACGATAAAACACCTCATGAAAGTTAAGAGGTATTAGGAGGAAAGGAATATATTTTAAATTTAGGAATATATAAAATTATAGTAATAGTAATAGAAAGGATGTTTCAAATTGCGCAGTTTTTTTAAGAATAAATAAAATATAGATGGCGCACTGAATTTGTCTGGGTATGTGGGCATTTAAAAAGTGTGATGTCTGACATTTATAAAAATGGCTTCGTACACGGTACAAGTACGCGTTCAAATTGTTGAATTATTTTATGAAAATCAGCGTTCTGTGAAAAGAGTTTATAGAAAATTGCGTGAACTTTATGGTTTACATAATCGTCCATCTAAAAGCACTATTGGTCGAATAATTAAAAAATTTCAAGAGACCGGTTCCGCGGAAGATCAAAAAAGTGAAAAATGCAGTCGTAGTGGTCGTTCACAAGATAATAATAGTTTGAAATGTCCGTTAGACGACGTTTATAACAACTTGAACTTAGTAGATCACCAATATGGCCTATTTCAAACAAAGATTTAGCTTTGAAGGCATATAAGGTTCAAATAACACAGGAACTGAAGCCAATAGATCATTTAAAACTTCGTCCATTTGTCAATTTCATCAATGAGCAATCAGCTGATTTTTCTCAAAAAATAATGTTTTCCGATGAGGCACATTTTGAACTCGGTGGCTATGTTAATAAACAAAATTGCCATATCTGGGGTGAGAAAAATCCATGAATTATTCATGAGAAACCTATACATCCCAAACGAGTTACTGCTTGGTGTGCATTATGGTTAGGTGGTGTAATTGGACCTTACTTCTTTGAAAATGCTGCTGGTTAAGCTGTAACTGTGAATGGTGATCGATATCGTCGGACGATAATCGAATTTTTGTGGCCTGAATTAATGAATATTGATCTAGAGGATATGTTGTTTCAACAGGATGGCGGTACACCTCACTTTGCACACGAATCAATTGATTTATTGAGAGAAAAATTTCCTGGACGTGTAATCTCCAGAAACGGTGATGTTAATTGGCCACCAAGATCATGTGATTCGACACCGTTAGACTATTTTCTTTGGAGTTGAATTTCACGGAGCCTGTGGTTGATTAACTTAATCACTAAGATTGGTATATAACGCCTTTCCACATTAACTTTCGTAATTCTGTATACGAATTTCGACAACTAAGTTGTCATCATCAGCAAATAGTTGCAAAGTGTCGCACCTGGTAAACCATGGCGAAAAATACCTGTACGAAAACAAACTTGAGAACCAAAATGTACACTGGAGTGCACATTTTTCGCCGTGGTTTCCCAGGTGCGACACTTTGCAATTATCTGCTGATGATGACAACTTAGTTGTCGAAATGCGTATACAGAATTACAAAAGTTAATGTGGAAAGGGGTTATATATCTACCTTAGTGATTGACGATGGTACTTTTCCTTCAGAATTCTTTTGAATTTTTGAAACTATTGATTCTGTCTAAAATTATTTCTGTTTACTTGTATTGCATAGTTGGATTTACTCATACGATTTATATTTTCTATAGCATTTCATAAGAAAAATATAGTCGAAAGCGAAAAAGCCCTTACCACATTAATATTTAGAGCCTAAATACGTATTTCGAAAACTAATACGACTACTGCCATCTTCAGTAGAAAAAGTTATAAATGTAAACATAGTGTAGAAAATAGCTGGTAGTAAAACTACACAGAGAAACCATAAAACATTCTATTCGATGTTCACATAAACACTTTTCAACGTTGTCATCTTTAATAAGAAAAATATAGACATTTTCCTATTTAAGATGACAGTTCAGCTATCAAAATATGTATTTAGGATTCAAATATTAGTGTGGTAAGGCGCTTTTACTGTTTCCAATTATTCCTTTAAACACAGTCAATGTAATGTCAAACTATTAATTTGCAATAATACCATATATATATATAACCCCTTTCCACATTAACTTTCGTAATTCTGTATACACATTTCGACAACTAAGTTGTCATCATCAGCAGATAATTGCAAAGTGTCGCACCTGGTAAACCACGGCGAAAAAATACCTGTACGAAAACAAATTCCGTACGCGATCTGTACCGTTGAGAACCAAAATGTACACTGGAAAGGGATTATATATCAACCTTAGTGATTAAGTTAATCAACCACAGGCTCCATCAAATTCAACACCATAATAGTTAGTTTTTTTGAATGGAACCTATCACTATCTTCTTGCCCATTTCTTGTCCATAGAATTGGAAGTTTTATATAATATATTGGGTCTGGGAAAAAGTTCGTGGCGTTTTTTCAGTAAAATTCAACTGGTCCCCGCATGGCGCGTGGACGAATTCATTTAAACCGAATATGCTCCATTATTATCGACAATGTTTCGCCATTTTTTTGGTAGATCCATGATCCCATCGGTGAAAAACTTCTGTGCTTTCTGGTCGAAAAACTGAATCAAGTAGTTTTCACAGGCTTCTTTTGAAACCAACTTAATTCCATTGAGAGAGTTCTGCAGAGATCGAAACAGATGATAGTCAGAGGGTGCTATATCCGGACTGTAAGGTGGGTGCATCAAAACTTCCCAACCAAACTCTCTCAATTTTTGACGGGTCATCAAAGAAGTGTGTGGTCGGGCGTTGTCATGATGGAAGACAACACCTTTCCTATTAATCAATTCGGGCCGTTTTCTTTCAATCGCCTGGCGTAATCTCTCTAGTTGTGCACAGTAGAGTTGAGAATCAATCGTCTGACCAGTTGGAAGTAGCTCGTAGTGGACGATTCCCCTCCAGTCCCACCATACACACAGCATCACTTTTTTTGGCGTCAATGTTGGCTTAGCG
The DNA here is from genome assembly GCA_031893035.1 of Dermolepida albohirtum. NCBI lineage: Eukaryota > Metazoa > Arthropoda > Insecta > Coleoptera > Scarabaeidae > Dermolepida > Dermolepida albohirtum. Next base: position 236,719 of record JAVIWB010001592.1, on the reverse strand, counting down.
AACGCTTGCGACGGCTCACCATCCTTTATCCACGATCTTTTACGCTTCCGATTATCGTACGTAATCCATTTTTCATCTCCGGTTATTAAACGTTTCAGAAACGGCTCGATTTCATTCCGTTTCAGCAGCGCATCGCAGATGTTAATTCGGTCCATCATGTTTTTCACGCTCAACTCATGAGGAACCCACACGTCAAGCTTTTTTTGTAACCAGCTTTGTGTAAATGGTTCAAAACAGTTTTGTGGTCAATGCCTAGCTCCATGCCAATATCGACACTGCTGATATGCTTATCTTGTTGGACTTTTTCAAGAATTTCATCAGATTTTTCAGTGATTGGACGACCGGAGCGTGACTCATCTTTCACATTGAAATTTCCAGAACGAAAGCGAGCGAACCATTTCCGCGCAACAGATTTCGATAAAGTACCTTCACCGTACACAGCACAAATTTTATCACAAGCCTGCGCAGCGTTCTTCCCCTTATCATAATAATATTGCAGAATATAGCGAAATTTCTCATTATTCTTCTCCATTTTCAAGTGCGAATAACTTTCCAACCACTGCACCGATTACAATGTTTCTACGCTCAAACTAACGTTCGGAAGGTCATCTAAAAAACGAGCCCTCGGTGGTGTCGCTGTGACTTGTTGTTCTTTAGTTATCGGCAACCAATGCCATCTATCGGGAAAAACGCCACGAACTTTTTCCCAGACCCAATATTTATAAATCCTATTGTTTTTCTGTATATGTATTAATTTTGAGCAGACCACGTAACCTAGCTTTTTAATTGCTTCTTTTCTATCCACAATGTATATTTTTTTCTTTTCCTAATGTTAAATCTTGTATCTGTCCATAAACAACTAAATATGTAGTTTAGAAAAAATAAGATTATTAGATTTGATGATGCAATTATTCGAAATAAAAGACATTGGAATACTTTTTGGTTCTTAGTTGAGCTACTTTGCACCTATGAATAAATTTTCATATTCACTCATTTATTTTATATGTTCAATTTCTAATTACTGCTTTTCCACAAATCTATTCAATAAATATATGCGGGAAATAGATACGATATTGATTACATATATTTATTTATCCGGCAAATCAACCTTATTATCTTATAGATTTGAAAATGGGTGTTAATTATTTCTTGTATAAAATTCCAAACGCTTTTACTACTTGGTTTAATCTACAACTATATTGACGTCTTTAGCTGGAATTAGAAAGCCAATTTAATTAGTTTCTTGTGACAGTTCTTGAAAGGCTCATTGTAACAAGACAGGTTAGTTACAATACTTGTACAGTAAGGTAAAGTGGCCACGTGCTCTCTACGTCACCACGTGTTCACTACATCACCACGTGTTTGATACGTCACCATGTACCGGTTGTTATTTCCCAATTTTTTTAACTTATACTCGTTTTTTCGAAAAAGTTTGACAAAAAAAAAACTGCATGAAGAATGGATACAGCTATATTCGTAATCTAGAGATCTAATCAATAACAACGCATATAAGGTTTTGTTTGAAGTAGTAGTAGATTTGTCGATTCTATATTTAAATGACTAACAATTACTTTTCTCTGATTTTTCTATGCTTGAATTATAAAAACCAAAGTATAAAAGGTGTTTTAACTGACTTAACACTAAAAAACTGTTTTTCAACTACTAAAATTTTAATATCCATAAACGTATAAAAATGTATTACTTGGTGTACGATATAATTTGGTCTTATAACTACATAAATATACGTATTTTAGTCACAACAAAGCTCATTAAAATCTTTAAAAACATAATAATTCTTAGAATTTCTTTAAAACGAAAATTTAATTTGTTTGTCGTATTTTTTCTTTACTATAACAACAAACAAATTAATATAGTAAATTATAATTTAATGATCTTTTCAGAGGTATTTATACATATTTTTAACTGTGCGTAGCATAATCTATACACTCTGATTTGTCGTTTGAAAGAGAGACAGCCTTGAAGTTAATTAATATAAATTGATCTAATTAAATAATACTTAAGATTTGGGTTATAACGAAAGGATTTTTCGTGAGGTCATAATTAGAATAAATCGTCTCGAATGATAAATGTTGTGGTTAATGGGAAAGGAAATTTTGAAAAATAATTGATATCAATTGCTTTATTGGATGGAGCTTTGTCATGTTCCCACATGTGAAACTTTTAAATTAATTGCAATTGATTGATCTTTGCAATATTGATTATGATTGACATTTTCGCTTATGATACTCTTAAATATAGTTAAATTGTTAAATTACATTTATCTATGTTGTTCAGTGGCGGCACAAAGGGGACTGATTAGGAAATTAAAATTTTTGTTCGTGTATTGAATCCGGTTTTACGAGGTCAGCCGTTTATATTTCGGAAATAGCAAACAAAAAAAAATTTTTATTATCGAAAATAGTATTATTGCTTTTCAAAATATTCTCCATGCACTTTTGCATTCGTTTAAACCAATCCGAAAAGCATTGCTGCCATATATTTAAGAAAGCAAATACTTGTGATATTCATTATATTAGATATTTAATATCTTTAGTTCTTATTGCCAATTTACTTCCTAAATGGAAAGTAAAGGCTGTTTCAAATTTCGCGTATTTTTTAAAGAATAAATAAAACACATAATTTGCATTCACTTTCAAAAACTCTTTATTGGTAATTGAAGTATCAGCTATGACATTTATATGCGAAAAATAATGTCTGCCATAAGGTCTTCTCTTGCAGCCCCACAGACGTCCACTCTTTTGTTAGAATTTTCAATAACATTTTGACATAGTTGAGGATCTATCTCACCAATGACACGAATAATTTCATCTTTCAAAACAGGAATTGATTGTGGATTGTTTTTATAAACCTGACTTTTCACATAACCCCAAAGAAAATAGTTTAACGGTGTCAAATCACATGATCTTGGTGGCCAATTAACATCACCGTTTCTTGAGATTATACGTCCAGGAAATTTTTCTCTCAATAAATCAATTGATTCGTGTGCAAAGTGAGGTGTAGCGCCATCCTGTTGAAACCACATATCCCCTAGATCAATATTCATTAATTCAGACCACAAAAATTCGGTTATCATCCGGCAATATGGATCACCATTGACAGTTACGGCTTCAGCGGCAGCATTTACATAGAAGTAAGGTCCAATTACATCACCTGACCATAATGCACACCAAACAGTAACTCGTTTAGGGTGCATAGGTTTCTCATAAATAATTCGTGGATTTTCTTCACCCCAGATACGGCAATTTTGTTTATTAATATAGCCACCAAGTTCAAAATGTGCCCCATCGGAAAACATTATGTTTTGAGAAAACCCAGCTGGTTGTTAATTGATGAAATTGGCAAATGAACGACGTTTTAAATGATCTAATGACTTCAGTTCCTGTGTTATTTGAACCTTATAAGCCTTCAGAGCTAAATCCTTGTGTAAAATACGCCATGTTGTTGATCCACTAAGTCCAAATTATTGTGAACGTCGTCTAATGGACCTTTCAGGATCTTCAGCAACACTTTCACGAACCAAACCAATATTTTCTAGTGAACGACCACCACGACTGTATTTTTCACTTTTTTGATCTTCCACGGAAGCGGTCTCTTGAAATTTTTTAATAATTCGACCAATATTACAATTGCAATGTATACAATAAGTTACCACCGAAACTAAAGCAGGCGAATAGCATGAATTATAGGCAAACTTTGAAGTCATTTTTAATAGCTAGGTGTTACTATTATGTAAATGAGTATTTGACGGATTGAGCTGGACTACATTGCTTGTTCGTCTCGTGTTGGTCCGACTTGCTTGTTTGTCGATTACTGTGATGGTGCTTATCAATTTGTTTTTATTTGTTTGTTTTTTTGTACTATGTTTAAATTTCTCTATGTATGACGTTTCATATACACGGATGTGTCTTATGTGAATAAAGATATATTATTATTATTATAATAGTGCTTTCAGGTGGACGATTATGTAAGCCATAAAATTCACGTAATTTTCTAAAAGCTCTTTTCACAGAACGCTGATTTTCATAGAATAATTCAACAATTTGAACGCGTTGTTGTACCGTGTACGAAGCCATTTTTATAAATGTCAAATACCACACTTTTTAGATGCCCACATACCTAGACAAATTCAGTGCGCCATCTATATTTTATTTATTCTTAAAAAAAACCGTGCAATTTGAACACTTTTTTCTTTTTTTTTAATTATATGGCAATTTCGTCACCACAGTTAGGTTTAAATTTCTAAATCTTAAAACTAGCACAAGTATTTGATGCTTTAACATGCTTTATAAGTACCTTCATTTGTTTTACATCTTCATTTAAAAATCAACCAAAATTGCAAAAATTTGGTTTTCTAACTTCTGTTCAATTATTGCTTCAATTCAAAAGAAAGAAACGGACAGGATCATATGAGGACGCTAAACGAGTTAGAGGAAATTTATGCATCCCAGAATAAAAATGTAAGAACAAGTAGTGATAGAATAAGTGGAGGAAAAAATTGATTTATGAATATGAACTCCAAAGGAGTTAGATGTAGAATCCTTTCAAGCCCTTGAGTAATTGTAAATTACGTCTTTGCAACGAAACTCAAAATTGCAACATTCTGAATCCCAAAGACAGTTATTAATAATTTATTAGCATGCGGCATAAATCCACAATTCGCGAGTTAATTTGTTACAGTTGCTGAACAGCAATAAAGATATGAAAATGGTATAACAAAGATTTAAATTAGTTACCACTTACAGGCATGCACACATACACACCCAGAACATTTATCGTATTTGATACAGGGCCGAAATTAATTACCTTCTGTTGACATATAGTATATATTGCTTGAATGCGTTCTAGTATATTAAGAAAGTTATGTTGGTTTTGCTTCATAATATATGACTTTTAAAACAATTACCGATGAGAATAGCGTACGCAGTGTTAGATTTATGCTGACAAATATTCCAAAAGTGTAAGCGTTTTAGCAGTATAAATTTATTTTTAAGAGAAATCAATTAATTGTTAGATAATAAGTATATTGAATGATCTATAAAAACAATAAACATGGAAACAGGAATATTATTCGATTTTATGGAATTCTACACCTAACAAAATCAAAAAATATTTTTATTTAGTTTAACTTAGATATCTGTTATTCCTCTTTCTATAACTGTGTGAGAAAAGTATTTTTTAAATATTATTTCGAATCAGTGAAAAATGACTGGAGAAAGATTGATTCAGCAAACTAAATATCAGATTTTTGTTTAAAAATAGGCTATCTAAGTGACTTGGGTTTGTATGTATGATATTAGATTATAAACCATGTACACTACCGTCCATATTAGTTCGAACACTCAAATTTAAAAAAGGGAAAGCAGTTAAACTAATTTAGGTCAAAACTTAAAATTTTTATTACATTATTGCTGATAGATGTTTATAAAGTTTAATAATAGAAATTAAAGTAATTCTAACGTTAAATAAACAAAGATATCTTAAACATTCCGCTCATCGAAGAAACCCCCTTTTGCGCGAACAGCCCGTACAATTCAAGGCGTCAGTTTAGCGAATTTTTCAAGAACTTTATTGCGTATACTATTCCATTCAACTTGCAATATGTTCCGCAAGTGATTTGTTGAGGCAGGACATACTTTTCGGACCCTCCTGTCCAATTTATCCCATAATAATTCTATGGGATTCAGGCCGGGGCTTTGCGGTAATCATGTCATAATTTGTAAGGTATTATTGTTTTGTTCGCTATTTCAGAGACTTACATATTACTGGTGAGTGTTTGGGGTCGTTATCCTGCATAAACACAACATTTTTTCCGATTAAATGTAGTCCCGATTGTAGTGCATTTTTTGCAATATTTCTAAATAACCCTCGTTTCGCAAAATACTCTCGATTGGTTTCAAGTCCCCTGTGCCAGCGTAGCAAAAACAACATAAACAAACGCAGAACTTCTTCCTTATTTGTCAGTTGACACTATACAATACCGCAGTATTTTTTGACCATTCGCTCTTGATTGTCCAAACACTTCAGACTTTGATTCATCAGTCCATAAGACTTTTTCCAGTCATCCAGTGTCCAATCTCTGTTTGTTTTCGCCCATTGTTATCGTTTTTGCCTGTTTCCACGTCGAAGTAAGGGTTTTCTTACAGCAATGCGGCTGTGAAGATTTGCAGCTTTTAATCTCCTTTTCACCGTAATGACAGAAATTTTCCTTGCACGGTCGCGATTCATTTCTGTGGTGATTTCGCGTGCTGTTAGTCTCCTGTTTCGTTTATTCAGCAATTTTATACGCTCATCATCGGCGTGAGATGTTATTCGTTTACGACCTAAACTGCCCGTGTGTTGATGTCGTCGAATGATATCACTAACAGTCGATTTATTAACAAGTATCTTTTCGGAAATTTGACGCAGTGAATAATCTTCTTGATGAAAGGCAATAATTACAGAACGTTTTTCTAAACTGGTCGGTTTTCCTCTGGACATTTTAAGAAGATCACATAAAAAATACGGTCTTATCGGTGATGCAAACGCTTGCAAGTTTATTTGAAAACTAATGCACATTTCGGCACGCAACACTGTTTGGAGTGAGGGCTTCGCAAGTTTTTTGCTTACAATATTTCCCCAAAAATAATCGTATTTATGGTGGTACGGGTTATTCCAAGAATTACTGCAGTGAGTCATAAAATGGAATAGTTATTTGTATGTGGGCTAATAGATATATTTGTCTGCAATTGGTTATAAATCTTGTAAAGGACCTAATGTAAATATATTATTTATATTTAAACGCAATTATATTATTTTTTTAGAAGAGTTTACAAAATTTCAATAACATTTAGTAAACTCGTAAGTGCAAACTAATATTGGCAGCTGACGATGTGTTTTACTTTTTAACGCCGTAATTTTATTTTTCTGAAGTTGGTAAGTGAATCGTTCTTGGAAAGATGTATTAAGTGTTATAAATTAAATTAATCCAATAATTTTTAGTAAATAAGTTTTGGAAAATATTGTTAGGTGCTTCTTTCTTTTGCACAGTACTGTATCTAAATTTAAATAAGGCTATAGCATCGAATATTTAGGTCACAATGACGAAGCCTTTTAAATCAAAATGCGCAATTATATTTTCCCCAACATTACTACCTTCTTCAGCTATTCGTCGAAGTTCTGGAAGAATTTATTATTTATTAAATCAATATATATTTTAAACTCAAATTGACACAGTGATCATAACATTGCTCATTCATTTCTTCCAGAATTTTCCAATTAAACAACGTCTATTTATTTGAAGCTTTTTAAACATTTAAAAATCATAATAGAAAAAATACTATAAAATAAACGTTTCAGAAGACATTTCGAATATTTCTGTAGAAAACGAGTTGCGTGTACAAAAAAACAAGTCTTGTGAAACTTGTATTTTAGTTTACAGTTTGGACACTGTATTTAAATAATTATAGCAGTTCTTTTTTTATTTTACTTTGATAATTTCCTTCCAGTTTACCATTTCAATAAGTATTACGCTTAATATTGTTTTTTTTTGTGATTTTAATCTGAACAATCATTTTTATATCTTAAGAAGCTAACATAATATCGTTCGTCAACCGAATTCATATTTATACATACATATGTAAGTGTACACATTCAGCAATCGCGCATGGAATTTCGTTAATTTGGAATGGTGCCAAGTAATTAAGTACACGGCAAATGAAATCCAGGCAATTGATAAAAGACGAAATTATACACCGGTTTCGTGCCTATTTCGATTTTGCACGTTTTCTAAAATTAAACTGCCCGCCATATGTCGTGCCGGTAACCAATAAACGTAGTAATAAAGGTAAATTGTGAGACTGTACATGCCCACTCTTATTCTCATTACCGATGAATTTAATTATAATAGCCACTTGGGTTTTCAGTAAATATATTCGACGTTAAAACGATAAAAGTAATTCTTAGAGCAATTGAAAGTAAAGTATTTAATAATAATAATAATAATAATAATAATAACAATTTTCTTTCCCAATAGGCTGGAATCTTATTACAGGTCAATAATGTTTAAAAGTCAGAAATTAAGTACCTATGCATGTGAACATAAAACTATTGTTATTACATATATATATATATATATATATATATATATATACAGACGTAATATATGAATACATTATATCTAATGTAAAAAATAAACGAAGTTTGATGAGTAAAGCCATGCATCTTAACATATTAACAGAGTAACACGCGTTGAAATATCTGTATAACGGATCTATCTCACACACACATTATATATTTATATATATATAAAATCATGATAGCAAATTGATCGAATGAACATTAATAAGATACAGTAAATGAAATTCGTTTAAAAAATTTATATATACAAAGAGTACTAGGAAAGTTTTGCAATACAGCTTTGTTTATGTAATTTTTTCAAAGTAATTTCCTCTACACTCAATACACCTCTCCATCCTCCGAAACCAATCTTTAAACCAGTTCTGCCAAGTTTCACTAGGGAGTAAAGCACACTCGTTGTTTCAAGCCCGCAGAAGGTCGTCATCACTGGAAAACCGCCTCCCTTTTAGCTTCATCTTCATCTTCATGCAGAAACAGTGCAAAGTCGTAGGGAGCAAGATCTGGACTGTAGGGAGGGTGCTCGAGAAGTTTCAATCTTGTCGTGGTCAAATATTTGGTGCAGGCTTTGGCGCGGTGAACGGCATTATCGCAGGTGTCTTCATATAGATCCAATAACTTTAGGCAGGCACTGTTCAGTATACCACTTAGCTGTGACTGTCTTCTGTGTGTCCAAAACGATGCGTTCCACAATTCCACTCGATTTGAAAAATACAGCTATCATTTTCTTCTTTACAGATCGGGATTTTCTGATAACTACGGGTGTGTCCTCATCATCAAAGACCCAAACTTTGTTTTGAGCTTTGGTCGGCACATCGTAATAGTACAGACAATTCTCGTCACCTGTCATGATATTGTTCACATACCGAGATTGTCCCTTATTAAACTTTTTTAGCATCTTCCGGCACCAAGTCACACGTCGTGTCATCTGCTCTTCAGTCAGTCGATGCGGCACCCACAGAGAACAAAGTTTCTTCATGTGCAAATGATTATGCAGAATCGAACTAATTACTGGTGCATTTAGGCCTGAAGTACCCTCTATCTGTTGATAGGTCACTCGCCTGTCCTCGCTAAGCATTTTCCTCACAGTAGTAACGTTTTCCTCCGTAACTGACGTTCGTGGCCTTCCCGGCGTCTCAGCATCATCCACAGTTAAATTTCCCCTTTGGAATTCTCTATACCACCTGAATATCGTTGTGTTATGTGGATAAACATCACCTAGTGCAAGAGTCATTTCTTCGAAGTACTTGTCTATGTTTAAACCACGCACGAAATTATAACGCAAAACTGCCCTTATTTCATTTCGTGACCACAATGCCATCGCAAGTACTTTACACTCTCACTGCTAATGAATAACTGAGCCCATCGACATGGCGCGGCGGCTACTATGCACTTATGAACATGTTTCAACATGCAGCAACAGGCAGCTTCCTACGATTCATTGTTGTCTCATATTGTAAAACTTTCCTAGTACCCTTTGTATATACATATACATATATACAGTCATGTGCACAAAAACAGCAGTGGTCTTAAATTTGCTGAAATATCAATGTAAACGTTAAATAAATGAAATTCAAGTTTATTGAACTCATTATTCCAACATGTTGCATAACTATTACAATAACTGATAGGTTTCTTAAAACCAAAGAGAAAATAAAACTGTTTATATCCTAGGACAAGCAAAATAATTGTACATTAAAATAGCAGTCATGCTAAAATACTAACCAAATGTCATTTTTACTTAGTTAATTGGATTGAAACACTATATATTTTGTTGCTTGACCTTTATTTTTTATCACCTCTTGACACCTGTGGGGTAACGAGTTCACCAGTTGCCTGCATGCCTTTGCTAAAATTGATTTCCATTCGGTTTGTCATATTCTCCACAGACGGTCAATATTTTGCAGCTTAGCAGCAGATACAGTCCTTTTCAATCCCACCCATAAATTTTCAATGAGGTTTCAGTCTAACGATTGTGCCGGCCAACTCACAACGCGAACGTTATTATCTCGAAACTACGTTTTCAGTTTACGAGAAACATGCTTCGGATCGTTATCCTGCACATACAACCATCTCAGTGGCATTTTTCTTCTACATATGGTGGAAGCACAGTTTGTAATATGTCTACATAGGCATCAGCATTCATTATGCCTTTTATCTTGTACGAAGGGCCTACGCAAAACCACGAAAAACACCCTCACAGAATGATACTGTAGCGTCCAAATTTTACCGTTTTTTTTGGTGTACTGGGGCTGAAATGCTGTCAATGGTAGTCTTCGTACATGTTGTTGGTATGCCCCGGAATTAGATAAAACTATTTTCGATTCGTTGGACCACAGTACATTATGCTATTTTTTTTCGTAGCATTGTACGTGTTCATGAGCAAAGGACAATCTACTTTGTATACGGTTTTTATTGAATAATTGTACCTCCTTAGGTCTTTTTGCACCCAATTTTCTTTGCAACAATCTTCATTTAATAGTAGAAGTGCTTATACAAAGGTGTAACTCATTTTTAATTGCACTTAGGAACTTAGATGTCTTCTTTATAGAAGTTATAATGTTTCTGCAGAACATGAGAGCGTATTCGTAGCTTTTGCCTCTATTGAGTAGATCGAGTATAATTACCCATTTTTCAGACGAAAAATGTTTTGCTCGGCCCATATTACAACAGAAATGAAGGATTAAAAAATTGTTGAATTATTCTGCAACAGACAGAACTTTCTACGTCCGCGTTTAGTGCTGCCAGTTATGGTACTGCTATTTTAATGCACAAGCAAATAACAGTGCATAACTGGAAAACCACATTTGAAGCAGAAGGGGTGGAAATTTAGAAATATGAACAACGACCTTTTTTGATAATTATATATATGTTTTAGTTACGGGGTACAATTAATTCGTGGTAATATTATGCGAGGTGTTGGATAGAAAAATATCACAATTTACATTTTTAAAATGCGTATAGTTAGTTCAGACATATTATTTTCTTTATTGACCTTATCGATCTTATAAATATCTGCAGTGAGGGTAATAGAAATTTAATGAAGCAGAAATGCAAATTTTAAATTGGAAATAAAATTTAGTTCATTATCATTTAATGTAAGTGTTATTCGTTCGTTTATATAATTGTTTATTTAAATGTTGAATGTTAAGTGTGCGTTTTGGCTTTCAACGGTACAGATCGTGTGCGGAATTTGTTTTCGTACGGGTATTTTGCAGTAGTTTCCAGGTGCGGCGCTGTTTAATTATCTGCTGATGATGATAGCTTGGTTGCCGAAATACGTATACAGAATACGAAAATTAATGTGGAAAGGGGTTGGTTATATATCAACCTTTAGTGATTAAGTTGGATATTAATATACTATACAAAAAGCAATTTGATTTTATTTAATTGTATATGTCAATATAGTTAGAAAAGAAAATCCAATTTTAATATCAAATTTTATTATTATAAATTTTATCACTGTATAGATTTTAAAAAAGCCTAAATGAATGAGAAAAATAAAAAGCAATACAATGAATTACAAGCAAGAGGTATTTGGGTTTTTAATAATTTGATAATATTAACAAAAGAAAGGATTTTTGTTTCTGTTGGAATGCATGCATGAATCACCGAGTTTTGCCGATACCCATGCCCGAAACAGGTACCATAAATGAATTTAGATTCCATGTCAAAGCGAAATTATTAATTTGGTATTCTTTCATCTATACCAATGACTAGGTGTTTTCCATCAATTTCAATGACTAGGAGGTATTATATTTCAAAAAATGAGGGCATTCTCATTTTTCAAGTGGCACAATTTGTTCTTCTTTTAATATCATTTAATTAGTAGCTTATTGTTTACATTTAAAGTTATATGTCGTGAATAATAGAAATTGCGAAAATATCCCGTACAAAAATACAATGTTAAAAATATTTTTGTCCACGACTGTAGAAAATAATTTCGTATATAATCGTACCCGACTTGACATAAAGAATTTATTAAATTCCACCGGTAATATAATTAATTACCGGCCTTTTGTAACTTGTGCACGCTTCCTGTGTCGATGGGGTGTTCCCCAAGGTGCAGCGTATGGACCTCACGTTCTCGCGCCATGAAAAAAGTCGCTTAATCATAAATGTTTGATATCCTATGTACGATGTATGTGTCATACACACAAAAAAGTTATGTGTGAGTTTACATGGACATATTCACACACACACACACACACACACGCGTGGAGAAGTACAAACAAACAAATACAATATAGAGGGGGCCTTCTCGGATATTTCGTGGGGAAGGCAAGGAAAGGTAAAGAGGAGGCGTGGGCAGAGAGATTTATAAATTTGTCATAAATAATGCACACCAACCCTGTTGGACGCCGAGGACACTATTAGTATAGCGATGTTGGGAATTGATTTATCATGGCGAACAGCGTGATGCCGGCAACAACATTACATTCATATTAATATACAGTTTCATTTTAATATTGTCACCAAACTATTTATAGCATAACATTTGAATATTTGTTTTTTTTTTGTATGTGTGCTGCCCTGTGATGCGCTTTCTATACAGCTTATGCGGGGACGTCTCCCTGTGCCACGGGTTCACCCATCTATCTCTTGAATAATTGAATTTATAAAAATAAGGTGGTAAATTTTATCTCAGGAGGTGGTACCGTTGCCTTTTACCGTTAAGTCACTGGAATGAGATTTATTTTTATACCTGTTTGTTTTATTACATGATCACATGATCATCTGACAAATACAAAAGATAAAATAACTTTTATACCAGCTTTATTATATATGGGTATTATTTATTACAGGCGCATACAGTTGTGTCTAAAATAATTGAAGTAAATTATTTTCTAAATGAATACTAGCACAAGTGTGAGAAGTGCCATCTAATTGGGGAAAACTTTACTTATTTGGTTTATTAAAAGCAATGAACATATACATATGTACATACGCTGTAAACCTACAATTCGTCAAAACTAAAGGCGCTTAGCTTTGTCAAAATCTGTCTTTTTTCTGATCATATCACGAGTTTCAAAAACTATCCCTATCCTTGCACATATTGACAGATTTCTCTTTCCAGACATCCAAATAATGTTGCGTAAAATGATCGTTACTTCCACATAATTAACGTCAAGTCTATTAATAACAAGAGACTTGCAAACGATCTGTCCTTTTCTCATAGTTTGATGGAAAATCATTACCGGTTTTTCTAACAGATGTCGCTAGAGTTAAGTATGCAATGTTATAATTTGACACATATGTCATTTTATTCTAACATCAAGCTTCAAAGCCATACATGTTATATTTTGCGAAAGTAACACCTTCACAGATTTATACCTTCTTGAAAATGACGTGTTTCGTGCCTGACAAAGTGCGTTTGCGGCACGCATTACTTTTCTTATTTAATCAAACGAAGAAAGCATCTGAAAGTCATTATTTGCTGGTAGAAACTTATGGTTAGCATGCTCCAATCATAAAAACATGTGAGACGTGGTTTCAACAATTCAAAAATGGTGATTTCGATGTACAAGATAAAAACATTCTGGTAGACCGAAAAAGTTCGAAGATTCGAAACTGCACAAGTTATTGAATGAAGATCCAACCCAAATTCAAAAACAATTGACAGAAGGGTTGAATGTGACCCAAGAAACGATTAGCGACCGATGACGAGCAAAAGAAAAAATCCAAAAATGGGAAATGGAGAATCGAAAAATTGTGTGTGAAATGCTGCTTCAAAGGTATGATCGGAAGTCATTTCTGCATCGAATAGTGATGGGTGATGAAAAATGGATTTATTTCGAAATGCAAAAAATCATGAGGCAAAGATGGCCCATCGACTCCAAGGCCAAATCGTTTTGGTCCCAAGACAATGCTCTGTTTGGTGGAACCAGCATCAGGTGTACTACTAATTGATAGCTACCGACAACAAATTATCAATTTGATCCACACATTGATAGAAAAACGTCCAGAATCTGCCCGAAGACACGGTAAAATGATTTTACAGCACGGTAACGCGCCCTCACATTCAGTAAAACCGGTCAAGGAAGCGTTGTAAGCACTTCGATGAGACATTATATCGCACTCGCTGTTCTCTGCAGACCTTGACCCGTCCGACTATTACCTTTTCATATCAACGGGACACTCACTTACAGAGCAGCACTTCGCCAATTTCTAAAAAGCTGAAAAATGGCTCGATGAATGGTTTTGCTCAAAGGACAAACAGTTTGTTTGGGATCGCATCCATAAAATGCCACATCACGACAGCGGCGATGTTTTAGGCAGATCTTGCGTTTCGTCGTCGTACGGGTGTTGGTTCAATGAATAATCTTGACGATTGTGGCGACCGTAAAATGGGCGAAGCGTACAGAACGTTGTCCGAACACAACACCCATTTTGATAAAACAATTTTATCATTTGCACGTTTTGTTGAAGGCTATATGCGTCCATGGTGATTTGGCAAAACAGACTGAATAAATGATAGCAATTCGACAGGTGTAGCTTCAACAAAGAGTCGTTATCAACTGTTAAAGCTCGGAAGTATTTGTCGGAAGATCCGTTTTAATAAAATTATACTGTGCATTAGGATGTAATAATTCGTAACGTTTTTAATTTAGTTTGTGTATAAATTTTGTTTATATATACAGATGTTGAATTTTTTTTCACTTTTTCGGAGACCAGTTGGCTATCTGAATTAAAATTTACTTATTTTTAATATTAATCTAATATATTGTAGTAATAGTAATATCTAATCATATAGTCTGTATCGCTTGAATTTTTAGGACTAGATACAGTACTTTTTGTATATTGTTTGCAGTTTCAACCGTCGAGGTGGTCGGCACAATTACTTGAAGCCTGTCGAAGGTCCCTTCCACCGTCCAACGATGTCTCCTTAAAAGTAAGACATTCATAATAAAATTTCAAAATCAAATTCTCTTTATTTATGTAATTTAATTAGTCAAATGCTTCGCTTATTCCTACAAAATTAATTACAGAGATCGTATCGCGTTGAATTAATAGATTAAGTGTTTATTGCCCTTCGAAAGTCCTAACAGATTCTGAAAGTATATTAATACAGACATCGATGTAACATATGCCTTCGCTGTTGTTACATCTGAACTCACCTTTAGTGAACATTACTTCTCAAATTAAAATATTAATGTGTCTGTACCGGTGTAATCCTGTTTTGTATCGTCTAAAGAATGTTCGTTCTTAATAACTAACATGAAAACAATAATATGAATACATATATAAATGTAAGACGAGAAAAGGACAGACAAGAGACATATAAGATTCCTTTTCTTCTAGTGGTCTATATGTGTAAAAAAAATTGATTTTTCTAATCATGTATTGAAATCGCAAGACTGCTTCCATACTGGAAAAAATGAAAAGGAAAAAAAAAAGTTAAAATCGTCTCGCGTGGTATCCGAGACAGCAACAGTAACAATACTAACAACGGGATGGGGTATACGAGAACGAATAGATATGAATCTGTATTCAATAACATCATTCAAGATCTGTGATCGTTCATCTCTCTATTCTAAGACTAATTGATTCCATTTTCGAAGTTGACACGACTAACGGACTGACATTTTCGATATACCACAATAATATGGTACGGTTTTTGATATTCCCAGACCTCCAGAAGAGTTGATTTATACTGCTTGGTGTGCAATAATGATAGGTTAATTCTTCGTTGAGAATTTCTTGACTGGATAATTGCGATATCTTCATGACGTTTACGAAGGTTTTATTTTAGTTAGTTAATATCGTTAATGATCTGATACGAGGGCAGACCAGTAACTAGTAATAACAGTAATAATAATAATTATAATAATTCATGTCTTTACATCCTCGCCAAATATAGGCTTTGACCGGCCATGAGTTCTTATCACGTGGGATAACCTAAAATCCTTGTACGTCAGCATTCACTGAAACGATTAAGAGAAACTACGAAAAAAATATTCCCCAGAGAGCAGGTCACAGGATTCGGACCAAAGAGCACCGGCGTGGTAAACTACTGGTTTACCACTGAGCTATCAGCCGGCTAGTAACCCTAGACAAGTAAACATAAACCTTTTGACCAAAAATAATTCTAATTTTCAACGAATTCTCCTTTATCTCATTACATTTAGTACACTGATATACAAGTAATTTCATTCCTTTAGAAAAGTAAGTATCAAACTATCATATTTATTTATTTTGCATTTATTTATTATAAATCTCACTATTATTGTTACACTAAGGAATCAAATATTTTCAATCAGCTAAGAATGCGTGGGTTCTTTTAAGTTTTGCATATAAAACTGAATTAAATCAGTAGATACCTTTAAAGACTTCATTGTTTTGAGAAGTATTCTCCAGATTAATGCCCTTTGCATGTCCTTGAACCAACCCTCGAAGCAGTTGTTTCATTCGGTTGCTGGTACAGTCAAAATCGCGTTTTTGAAGGCATCGACTCCTCCTTCTGACTACTGGAACCTTTGACCACGCACTCCGTTCTCGATTTTCGGAAAGGCAAAGAAATTGTTGGGACTTGGGTGCGCACTGTACGGAGGATGGCTCAACAATTTGACGTTTTGTGGCGTTAAAATTTCAATTGTCTTGCGTGCTGTGTGCGAACTTGCATTGTCTTGGTGCAGGATGATTTGACGTTCGGGGTTAGTTTTTCGAAGCTCATCGATGATTCGCGGCAAACAAATGGTTGTATACCAATCGGCAGTAAGAGTTCTTTGATCTTGTAGAGGAATTGTTGCTACATGATCTATTTCGGGACCATCTTTTTGAAGACACTTCAAGAACGGATGATTTTTATTGGCTTTTCTTCACCTTGCAACACCCAAGCAGACGGCTGGTGTTTATTTTTTGTTTCCGGCGTTGAAGCGATCTAGAGTGTTTTGAAACCAATTCACCCAAGCTGCTTTCTGTTCATCGGTTAACAGATGCGGTAACGGGTAACTAATTTTTTTGACACACAATTCTTTATGCAAAATTCTTTGAATTGAGGTTTTTGAAATTCCAAAAAATTCTTTAATCTGGCGATATGTCAGATGTCGACCTTCGGTGATGATTTTGCACATAGCATTGACATTTTCCTGAGTGACTGCCGTTTTTGATAAACCTGCTCTTGGATTGTCACTAAGACCAATCCGTCCACGTGTAAATTCTCCATACTAACGAGAAATTGTTGACTGATGTGGTGCTCTATTGCCGAAAACAGAAACCAATTCGGCGAGGCATTTTTGTTGAGATAATTGTCTTCGAAAATTATAAAAAATTATTCCGCGAAAATGTTAATCGGTTTAATTCTATTTTTCAACTAACTTGTCAACTGTTTTTTGTAGCTACGGCGCTACACGTATCGCACTCAAACTTTGGATTTAGGTTAGCTAAAGATGGAGGTTAATTTTTAGTACTAACATTTGATTAGTAGCCCTCTCTATGTCCCATTATGCAAATCTTAGAAGATACCCCACGAACTATTCGAAATTTTGGGTCTTCATGTTGCTATTTGTATAATACCGTTTGTTTAGGCTAATTTTTATGTCGGCGTATATTTTGGTATACATTCTGTTATCTGACACCATCCCAAGAGAGCTCCTTTTTTCGGTGTCACTCAAAACTTCGTTCTAAAGGACACTATTGATGTCTATCAATTGTGTTTATTAGATCCTTCTTTTAATGAAGTCGTACCTTTGCTCAAAACCAATAAATAATCAATCTTAAAGCAATTAACAGTTCTTTGAATGCGAAAATTTGAAGTTTTGTAATCTGATAGAATCATCCCAAATTTCTTTTCAGTATGATTAATATTGAATTATATAGTAGGCTATTATGCAATAAGAGTGACGTCGAAGCACAAACTATAAGCAAAAGTATATTTAATCAAGCATATATTATTTACATTTTGCGTTCTGATTTATGTTTGAAAAGAAGTTATTCTAGCACGTTGAATGAATTGATTTTTTTTACCATTTTCATTTAACAATATTTTCTAAGGATGCAAATTTGGTGTTTTCGACGCCGGTTAGTTAATAGTCCAGTTTTCATCTTTTCTGATTGCTTTTCTCAAAAATAACTCTAGTTAATAAAACTCCAACAAGGATCCGAATGTCATTGTTTGATTCAAGGACTTTTCAGACAATCTTAGAGGATCTAACCATTCACTATTTCCGTCACATTCTTCTTCGAATGTTTTGCAACTCTTGAATGGTCAACTCAGAATATAGTTGCTAAACTGCGATTAGCTTTATCTGCAACTAATATGTAATCTTTGTCTGTCGTGGTTGGTTAATCAGCAGTGTTTTTATGTGACCGCCATAAAAGTTCCGAAATGAAAATTGCAGCGGCAGCTTGGTACTTACATAAGTCGAAACTCTTCGCAGAGATCAACAAACCCAAAGTGTAGATAATCTTTTAGGACGCTAGGAACATCGTGCTACAACAACGCGGCAAGATAAGGTTATTGTTAGTGTATTCAAGGAAAAATTGTAAGTAATATTTCGTCAAGGATAATTCGAGCTAGCCAAGAAAGAACGTAAATATTAATTTAGTAACAATTAGTTGCAGATTACGCTTATTGAAATACAATTATTAAATTACTACTGGTCGATAAAAACTGGCAGACGCGCGTGATGTGGGTACAAGAAAATTACATCATTTGTCCGACGTTGTGTTTAATCTTTCTGGACCTAGTCACCTGGATGAAAAGCATGGTCAACGGACGAAGAATATATTATACAGCGGTGTTGAAAACATTCTCTGAAGGTTCATATCTGTGGTTGCCTTATAGAGCGTTTTGGAATTTTTTCGCCTGTTTACTAGTATTTTAAATGCGAAACGAATGGTAAAATTGTACCATAAGGGACTTCTAGGATTGGTAAAACTGCAGTTTAAAGATAATAGTGCAGATGAAAACCTTCAAGAAAACTACAATCGAAAACATCAAAATAAACTGTGTAGAAAGTGGAAGGCTACAAATGGTATTACAGCAATGGATTGATCTTCGCAGTCCTCAGACGCCAACCCATTTGGAAATGTTTGATCCCTTATTAAGCAGAAACCTAATGAGAAACGTATATATATATAAAATTTCCTAATTATTTCGCAATATAAAGAAAATATGGCGTTTATTACTTATGAATTTCGTGGAAAATATGGTTTCAGGTATGGGAAAACTCTGTGAGGGTATTAAAAACAATGAGAGTCTGGACGCCATATAAAATATTAATGTTTTACGTATTTTTTCTATTAGCCTTTTTTAAAAGAAATAATAGTCCGCGTTTCTTATTATACAAACTATGTTGCATTTGCACAGGACCTAGAATAAAAATAAATTTTTGTCGAATGTTTGGCATCGAACTCCGAACGACGAGAACAAACATATGATAATAACAATAATTAAGCATCATCTTTTGAGAAAGAGCAAATTGATCGAAAAACAATTACCAAATCTACGTGCGAGATACAAATTTTTCGTTAAAGCTTCCCTGACTTAGACACAATTTTGTTTGTTTATTTGTCTAGAAGATTAATTTTTGTAATAGTGACGTTGATTAAATTTACGTACATATCAATCGCACAAGAAAAAATAAATAAGCAAGCATGTATACTACCGGTCATATTTATTTGCCCACCCCAATTTTATGTGTTTCCTGAAATACGGATTATCTTTCGAAAAATCTGTATTATAATTATTCAACAATATTATTAGTGGAAGTAATTCCATATGAATTTCTACGAAAATCTTAAATTGTTTATGATATATCGTAAAGGTGTCATAAATTGAAAAATACCATAAATATTATATAAGCTAATCTCTACAGTATTAACAGTTTTACCTGCATTTCCGAAAGGTATTACCAATATTGTGTTATTGTACTAACTAATTACAATATTAGGATGTGTTATTCAAAAAGGAAAATAAATTTTATGTCAGTCATCGTTCATCTTTTGTTGCGAAAACAGTGAAATAGAGAGTTATTGTGAATATTTTAATGCAATGCCGAAGACGAAGGAATTATCTGTTGAAGTGCGTGCTATGATAATTGCTTATCATCGTACGGGTAAAAGTAATCGCGAAATTGCAAAAGAATTACGAGTAAGTTGGAGAACCGTTGATTATAACGTTAAAAAATTTGAAGATAGTGGTACATTTTCCAACAAAAGAAGATCTGGACGACGCAAAGCGACGACATCTGCAGATGACCGGCATCTAATACGGATAAGTAGACGCGATAGACGAAAAACAGCACCAGAAATTGCTGCTGAAATGAATAGAGTGCGTGCTAAACTAATTAGTGTGTTCACGGCACAGAGAAGGTTAAGGCAAGCGGGTTTATACGGAAGAATTGCTCTGCAAAAACCACTACTACGAGAGAGATCAGTGGAATAATGTGTTGTGAACAGACGAATCGAAGTTTGAACTTTTCGGTAGTAAAAGGCGAATATTCGTAAAAAGATCCGCAGGAGAAAGAGTACTGCCAGAATGTATTGCGCGTACCATAAAACATGGAGGAGGTTCAGTAATGATTTGAGGGTGTTTTGGTGGATATCTGTAGGCGATCTCGTCAAAATTGAGGGAATCCTAAGAAAAGAAGGCTACAAGGAAATTTTAGAAAATAACGCTATTCCTTCAGGACTAAGGATTCTTGGTGAAAACTTTGTATTTCAACAGGACAACGATCCGAAACACACTTCTAGATTGTGTGGCGATTAGTTGCGTAAACTAGAAGAGCAAGGGCAAATCTCTATAATGGTATGGCCAGCTCAAAGTCCTGATCTGAACCCAATAGAGCTTCTTTGGGAAGAATTGGACCGGAAGGTTCGAGAACGTGCCCTATCATCCACCACTGTACTGTGGGAACAACTTCAAGAAGCCTGGGCACAAATTACAGAAGATACACTGCAACAATTAATTGAAAGGATGCCGCGGTTATGTGCCGCAATTATCAAAAATAAAGGTGGGCACATTGATGAGAGCAAAATTTAATAATAATTAATGATGAAGTTTTAATATAAGAAAAATGTAACTATTTTATGTTCATTTTACACTATTGTATTGGTACAATAAATAAATTTTCAATACACATTTGATAGTTTAATAATTTTGGCTAAAACTAAGGGTGGGCAAATAAATATGACCGGTAGTGTAGGTCAAAGACCTTATGTGTATGTAGGATAAAAGAAAATACTAGTCAATAAACTATGTAATCATCGAAATGAAAAATAATAGTGAAATTAAATTTTCCTTTATTAAATAACCACAGTCATAACATCGGCGATGTTAAATTTGTTCTTACTTCTATTGCAAACGCAGTCATTAACCTTACCTTTCTAGAATCTTTAGCAAATTAGTATTAATTAAGTGCTATACCGTAGACTCAGTTGAAACAAATAATTCGTATTATGTTTGTTCATTACAAACACAGGAATGACTTCATGCTCTTCATTATGAAAAAAGCGTATGAAAAACGGTAACTAATTGATTTCCTTGCCATCAGTACGTTTAACAATAAAGTGCAAATGAACTAGATACAAACGATAGTATTGTTTTAAACTTGTGTAAATCGGTAGCGTTGTTTTAATGGACATACTATTAGATCGATACGAATAATTAAATAAAGCCTTAATATATACGTTTAGTTCATATTTTGCTCAATTTTTTTTAAAAGAAAAGGAGATGATGAGACTACTTTAATAAATTATGAGTGGCATTAAATCAGAAGCCAGAAGTGTAGGTGGTAGTGAACCTGTGCATTTTTCTAGAGTGGGAGAAATAATATTGCAAGCGCCCTCTACAATTTAATTGCACAATTAATGCATTTTCTCTTACCATATATACTCGTACATATGTATGAGGATGATTTGATGAGAAGTGAAGCCCTGAGTGAAGCAAATGAAGTAACGCATTAGATTTTTTTTACAATTTTCAGTTTTTCAATTTGAATTAACGATATCGAAGTGCCATTGTGCCTTTTTGTAAAGGAGGAACAATATTCTGAGGATCTTGAGAAGCATTATTCAGACTCTCAAAGTACTGCTTGTCTGTTACTGCACGAAATGTTTTATTCGACCAGAACTTTCTTTCAGGCAAGAAAATAGAGGAAAAGAGTGGGTGAGGAACAACCTCAAATTTCTTTCGATTCAACTTTTTGCAAATATGTTAATTGGTAGGAGAAAGCGTGTTGTAATGATAAAAGGAAGCTTTTTATCGGCCACTCCACGTTGTGTTTCAACATTGTTTTCTTCAATTGTTTGCTGTTATTCTCTTCGAATCTCAAAAGCTCGTAACACTTCATTCCCCAACGGGTAGGTGTCCGCTTTCTATATTAGGAGGAGGGGAGGCTTTACTATGATGTGAACACTATCAAGATTGCCATTTGAGTTTTGGAATGTGAGCGTGACACCAGATTTCCTCTTACCTAAAAAATCTGAACAAAAAGAAACTTAACTCAGTTGTTGTTTCACGTTTTGCATCAAAATTCAAGATTCATGGCTCTCATCGTCTTTCTGATAGCTTGGATACATTAATGTCAATTTTTCGGTCTTTCAAACCAATGTCACTAGTTTTATTGATCATTTCCGTAGTTGTAGTTTTTGATAGTCGCGGTTAGGTGATAGGAACATTGAAGATGGATGTTTATATCCAGTACGTTTAAATTGCGCAATATTGCGACAAATTGTGGCTTTCAAAAGGTTATTGCCGCCCATAGTTTGTTTAAAAAATAAATAGTGAACTAGCGATTGTCAGAACTTATCCAAATTCTTTATATCGTCATTAAAAAAAATTGAGATTTAGAATAATTTATTATCTAAATTGAATTCGTCTTGTTTAGACTTTGTAAATTACCTTTTCACTGTAGTTCTTGAAAATGTATGTTTTGATTATATTTCTTTGATTTTTATGACAGTTGAAATGGTTGAGCCCATCTGAAAGTCTTGCAAATATGAAAGATGTCTACACTTCGAATTGGTGTAAATATCATTCATATTATAGCTTTCATAGATTTTTTCGTCCTAACTATAATCCGAGCAGAGCTTTTATAACGATAAAATCTAATAAATACTTCGATATTTCCCCTATATATTATGCAAAAATTATCATTATTGAGGCAAAAAAATTATAAATTAATTATCAAAATAGAAGGTAATTTTGATCGAGCTTTGTGGTTGGTTAATTTAATCACTGAAGGTTGATATATAACCTCTTTTCACATTAATTTTCGTATTCTGTATACAGTAATCCCCCCCTATAACACGGTAGATTGGTTCCGCGTTATGAGAAAACGCGTTGTAGGCGTATTTCCGTATAACGCGTTTTTACGACCCCGTATAACGCGTTACGTATAAAGTATTCACGTTTAACTTTTCTCGCTAAAGGGGGTTTAAAAGAAAAAAAAAAGAAAATTTATAAAAATAAAATTTCTACACCATTTAATACACAAATTTAATAAAATAACTTAATTTAATTTTATAACAACACAATTGACACACGTGCACACACGTGCGAAACTAATTATGAACTGTACAAATCATTATATATTTCACAGTACAGAAATATAATGTAGGAAATCGCCACGCTATATGAGGGAATGCCCGTGTTATACGGGGGATTGAAATCGCGTAATATGAAAATGCGTTTTAAGAGTACCGTGTTATAGGGGGATTACTGTACGTATTTCAACAACTAAGCTGTTATCATCAGCAGATAATTAAACAGTGTCGCAACGTTTCAACGGTACAGATCGTGTGTGGAATTCGTTTCGTACGAGTATTTTGCCGTAATTTTCTAGGTGCGACACTTTTAATTATCTGCTGATGATAACTTAGTTGTCGATATACGTATACAGAATATAAAAATTAATGTGGAAAAGGGTTATATGTCAAACTTCAGTGACTAAAATATTAAAATAGAAAAGAAAAAAACAGGCTGTATAGTAGACAATAATATGCACTAAAACAATTTCCTTTAATTTCTTCTTTATTAGAAAATCTTCTTTTAACGCCATTTAAAAATTATTTTCAAGACTTTTATACCATTGTGCTTTTGTCAATTTTTTCATTCACGTTCGAAAACATTATTACAATGTTAATATTAAGGTAATACCATGGTTAAATACATAAAAGAATTCAACATAGTTGTATACTTCAAGTCGATCCGACCAGAAAAGACCCACATCAGTATTAAAAATATCCACGTGCCCGCGTGTGAAAAACTCCCCTTATGTTATTCGATGCTAAGCGAAGGTGCCCCGTTCAGTCAAAGCCAGGTTCGGAAAGTTAATCTTTTTGTCACAATATATGTCAACATACCGAAACTTTACCGGTGGAATTACCTAACAAGATGACTTAACAACAAACGGCAAGGAAGCGATGTGCTTGTCGCGCAGAAGACAAAAAAAAATGCTCATATATATATATATATATATATATATATATACATCTATATGTGTATATATATATTGAAGTAGGAGTACCGTGAAAACAGGTAAAAACATATCTTGTACTAGGACGATGATATGGGTTTTATCTCTCGCTGCATTGAGTGGTATATCGAAAAAAAATGTAAACAAAGTCGACACGCTTCTGTGGTAATTATTTGTGAGTAGCTAGTTGTATTTTCAATATACGATGTACGGGGTGTGTTAAAAATGCTTTTCCGTTTATACGAGGTTGGGATATGTAAAGCTCTTATTATGTTTCAGTGTCTTATATAGAATTCCTGCAGTATTTTTATACATACTGTCAACAAATAAGAGCTAGTAATAACAATATAATATCAATTACTGAAGATTGGTAAATAACTATTTGACTATCTACCCAATTGTTATTTTTATATTTTCATTTAGTTCGTATATAATGTTAAAGAGACGAAGCATTCCATTTCAGTAATGTTATTTATTTCCCAAAATTCAACCATAATTTAATGCGCTTATGGCTTAAATAACATAGCAACTTCACATTCTTTCGTTACGCACATCGACACTATATACTTTCTGTTGTTTTAGCTGGATGGTCTATCCACAGATTGATAATGAAATATGATGGCGATACACGCAGTTTAGTAACTTTTGCCTTTCAATTTTGGAGCAATTTCGGAATTTATTCATGTGTTTTCTAATTTTCACCACATTCCACGTAGATTGGATATTATAGCCATAACTAGAGCGGTCAATTTACATCGGCGCAACATTTTTTTTTTTGAATGGCGTCCATAAATTGCCTAAAAGATGGGCAAAATTTATCGAATCAAATGGTCAATACATTGAATAAATAAATTTTTCCATTTTCTTGAAAATTATGTGGTTTTTTTACGAAAAAACCGGTAATGACTTTCCGGTACACCTGGTATATATATATATATATATATATACTCGTATATATAAAATATTCTATAACAATTATATTTATTAATAATTAAATAGAATTTCGAATTAATTTATAAGATAACTATTCTGATAACACAATTTTATGAATAATGTACATGTATGTTTTTGTGTAAATGTAATGACCTGGTTGTTCAGATCTAAATTTCATATATATATGTATACATACATACATATATATATATATATATATATATATATATATATATATATATATATATATATATATATATATGGAAGGTTTAACGACCGTACTAATGATAATAAACAAGGAACTAGTAGGTAATTCGGTCCGTGAACTGAAAGATTTGATATTTTTTTCTTTAGACTAGACTCTCTATATTTCGCCACTGCTTAGTGGCTTCTTCAGGAGAACCAAGAAAACTATCAAAGCCACATACTAACTACACATAACAATACACAACATTTATCGCGACTCTAAACAATAATGATCATAATAATCATTATTGTTTAGAGTCGCGATAAATTGATTTAATAGGTGTCAAGGTTAGATGAGACAACATATAATGTTCTTCGATCGTGACGGTATATGTTTTGTATTGTTATGTCTAGTTAGTGTGATAGTTTGATAGTTTTCTTGGTTCTCCTAAAGAAGCCACCAAGCAGTGGCGAAATATAGAGAGTCTAAAGAAAAAAATATCAAGTCTTTCAGTTCACAGACCGAATTACCTACTAGTTCCTTGTTTATTATTTATATATATATATATATATATATATATATATATATAATATTATTTATATGAATATACATTTTTGCACCAAATCCATTACCTTATGCTCTTAAATTACTAAAATAAGTTAAACATAAATTTAATAAGTTCGTGGTCATTTTCATCAAGCATTTTTAATTGGCATTAATTTAAAAAAATAGCTACGCCTAGACATAAAAATATAGAGCAACAATTGCAACCTATTTCGTGGTAATGATTGTACCGAAAAACATATAACTAAGCACAACGATCAGCCTTCGATGAGTCACTGTAAATATTCGGTATTCACTTATTACGAACCTGGCGTGCAGACAAATGTGACCAATCTAGTCGTAAACATTACATAGATCTAAAATAATCAGCAGTGCGTGTACTGAACGCTCCTTTTAATTTAGGAATTAAAGTACGATCGTAATCTCTAGAGAAATGTTTGCATGTCGCAACCTTGTTATATTCGACATTCTTCGTGGTTTATTTTAATAGTTGGGGACTGTATAATAACTAGACACGTGGAAAATCTTGAATAAACGATACACTGTTAATAAATTTACCGTTTCGGAGACAAACTGCTAATAAAATATTAGTAATTTGAACGGTCGTTTTGAATCGAGAAAAAAAAATAATTCCAATACTTTAATATAAAATTCCTATACAAGTAGGTAAAATAAACAACGGTAAAGTGAGATATCAGCGTTGACGTGAAAAAGATAAAATAAATAAGAGTCTTTGCGCACAATGCATGTAATAACAAAGTTAAATTTTATATATAGATTCTTTTTTTAGCGTTTAAATTAACGGCACTTTCGAAAAATTCGACATAACAATACACAACGGACATACAATGAAATTTATTTATGGCAGTAAGGTGGAGAAACATTTTTATAGGCTCAACTTAATTCAGACACAAGCCTGCATTATTTTCTTGAACAAATAGTAAACGTTCACATAAAAGGGATTCACATAATGGAACCGTTTTCTGTTCAGGCTGCTTTCATATTTCCTATTTATCTTTATCATTAGCATTAATTGGTGAATAAGTTTACTTATTTAGTGTGCGTAGTAGTAGTAACGGAATAATATATTTATAAGGTCTGCGCACATATTATTTATTGTTAATTGGGTAATTTCAATGTATTGTATTACATACATAGTTATATTGCGTTTATGTTAATAATTATCTGATAGATTTACAATGTGATTACTAGAGACTGGAATCCATGAGTTAAGTGGAGAAATAGTATCGTACATAGAATAGAAACAGAACTATTACAACAAAAAGAAAAAATTAAATAGTGTAGTTCAGTATTAATAATATTTATTTATGTATATGGTTTATTGTAGTGCTAATCGGACGAGAAAATGTAAATACGACTACGTGTTTAAAAGATAAGAAACATTACAAACTCCTTAACTCCACGGTCCCAGTTTTTAGTGATTTATGTTTTTTTAACGTGTTAATGTTATGTTAACCCTATATATTGCTTTTGTGTGTAGTAAGTTGTTACAGAGTTCTCTTGTGTGATATCCTCATTATTTATATCAATTGCTAGCCAATATCATAAAACATGCAGTATCTGAAATAGTTTTCAATCCAGCATTTCCTTATTGGAAAATTTTAGTTTGATTTAATTTAAGTTTTAACAGGAAAAATGGATCGGCCGAGGATCTTCATTGAACTGGTGGATGCTCAGGTTCATTCTCCGGTCTATCAGTAGACCCTAGCATCTGGTGCGTGGAGCCAGACACGTCTGCTGATGGCGTTTGGTATTTTCCGGGTCGGTCTTCTTTTTATTTCTTTTTTCATCCAGAATTCCGCGATGTGACTTACCTATCATACAGTTTTATTATTTTTTATGTACTTTCAACTTTTTATATTTGATATCCAGCCGTAATTGAATATGATGTATATAGTCGATTTGGCTTTTCCTTTTTTATTTACATTTATTTATACTTGTGTGTGTGGGTGTTCTTTATTCTCTTCGTTCTGTTTGGAGTACCCGAGAACGTGACTGGTTTTTGGGTTCAATTAGGTTCTCCCTCTTGGGACCATCGAATGGCTGCTCCTGTCGTCCGAAGCGAAACAAAAAATGAAGGCACAAGTTTCTAAAGTGCTGCAGTCAAAGAGCTCAGGAAGGTTTAAAAGTATCACATGCCTAGCCGTAGCCTAATTGATGGACCATCGAAAATTAAAGATAGCACTTCAAATTATCAACAACACTTTCATCGAACGCATTGCCTTTTTATAGCACCTATTTCGTTTCTCCCAAACTAGATATAATAAAATATGCAGGGTCTAAAATGGTTTTTAATCTATCATTTCTTTATTGCCAAATTTTAAAAGTTTAAACCGAAAAAATGCTTTATAATTCACACTTTTTGTACATATAAGTTTTTAGGTTAAGCTTCTTGGATTATCCCCAAACATCAATACTAACGCATGCTGCGTAGATGACATTCATTATGACTAACTAGATCTAATATTTAACAGATCAAATCATGTGCTTATTAATAGTTACTAATTACACAATATTGCAAGACTAACGACTAATCGTAAGAAATTCTTCCCACGTTAACGACTTATTGTTGAAAAAAAATATATAAAGCATTTTTGACACTTTTATTAATTTGTAGTGATTTTAATAATTCCAGAAATAATTTATAATACTTTAAGCATATATCTCCTACAATATTAAGATATATACACTGCAGGCCATAAGTTTGGAATCAGTTCCAGTAAATTCATAAAAATTAAAATTTATCATATTGGTTTATTCACATATAAGTACAAAGGATTATTCTTAAGTACATTATAAAGCTTTACATAAAAGATCTAGTTTTAAATGCATTAATAGTTGGAAAATAACCAGAGATTAGAACATTATTTATTCGAGCAGGTAATATTTCTGCATAATGAACAATTAAATGGAAATTTTATTGCAGTGACTTCGGCATAAACCTTTTGTAATTACATTTAGTTTTTATATTTATAAGTATTTATACATTTTGAAGTAATGAGAATATTTTAGTTGCTTCGATCATTTAAAGTGTGTAAACACATAAAAGTGTGTAGGATGACGAGCGTAAACATCGTTTGATTATGGCGATTTGAAAGGGAGGTCCTTCGAAAAACGTGTAGAAATTAAGTCCATCATAATCAGATTCAGTGCGAGAATTGCACAAGAATGAAGATATCGTCAAAGGTGTACAAAATACAATTAAAAGATACCAGTCTACTGGAGGGTATACGGACAGGAAACGATCAGGAAAACCAAAAATTACAACTCCTGCAGAAGATCAGACAATTATATTGATGTGTGCATTTCAACGGCCTCGCAAATCCGCGGTGAGTTTTTGAAATCAAATCTCTTTAACCATAGTAAAAAGGCGGCTCAGAGCGGCTACAAAAATATGTAGCAGTTCGCAAACCGCTTCTACGTCCGCAAAATAAAATAAAAAGGCTACAATGGGCTAAGTTACACAAAGATTGGACCATAGAACAGTGGGAAAAAGTTGCTATGTGTTTGACGGGATATCAAAGTACGAGGTCTTCGGTTGAGATGCTCGGATATTTGTAAGAAGAACTGCTACGGAAAAAATGTTACCGCAATGTGTGCTGCCCACGGTAAAACATGGTTTAATGGAAGGGGATGTTTTTCTTCGGCTGGTGTAGGAGATCTGGTGAAAATCGACGGAGTTTTGAAAAAGGAGGGTTACAGACAGATTCCCGCCCACAACGCTGTGCCCTCACTTCTCAGAAATTGGAAAAACTTGGCATGCAAGACAACGAAAAACATTCTCCTCATTTATGTAGTATCTCCAACAACAGGAAGCTGACGGTGTTCCTACATGGATTACCACTTATTTCGCCAGCTTACAAAACCACCTTGATGGAAAAAAGTGCGTGAAAAGTGTCCGAAGAAGATGTCAAATGTGGCAGTAACTTTATTTTTTGATTACAAAATCCCTTACAAATTTTTCTCGTTTAGGAATTGTATGTTACCTGAAAGATGGCTAGCGGTAATAAATAAGTGTTTAGTTGATAATAAAAATAAGTGACGATTGATAAATAAAATTTGCTTTGTACAAAAATTTAATAAACAAGTTTTACAAATTTTTTTATTTTTACAGGATTTATGTTAAAGCCTGATATAATACTTTAAGCATATATCTCCTACAATATTAAGATATATACATGATCGTAAATGTTTGGGTTTTTAATATTAATATTTCGAACGTATCTTTTAGATATTCTAAATGAAAATTCGAACATTAATATTAGTCAAAATAAAAATCGGCCAAATTTGTAACCACGACATTTATTACGCTTGTCAACTACGATTGCCATAATTCTGGATACATGTACATATATTAATCTTAAATAATCATTTCACGACCTACAGTATTTGTATATTTAAATTTATTGTGAATAGACTATCAAAGCGATTGTTTCGCATAAATAATACATTATTAATACAAACGATTATTCATCCTGAATGTATTAAACTGCCATTTGTCTTCTTGGTTTAATAATTGACTTTTCTCTATATTTTTTTTGTAGGACGCGTGTGTAAAGATCAATTGCAAAATTAATTTTGTTAAGTGGAGATACCGAAATGAGTTATAAAAACCTTAACAAAGTAAAATATAATTTGTTGACATCCTAAAAAATAAGGATTTATTTTTTCTTATTCATTTCATGTATTAGGTGCGCAACTAAGTTCTCGCTGTTTTTTTGATGAAAATGCAACTTTATTGTGAAAAAATGTTTACAAATGAATCATTCAAAATATTGCCCATCGCACAGCAAAACCTTCGCAGCGTGAATATTCGGCCGAACCGCTGACGTAGAAGCATGACCGAGCAGTTCCCATGATTTTGTTCTCATTGGGTTGCTGTAATGAATCCATTTTTCATCACCCGTAAAGATGCGATGAAGAAAACCCTTCCTTTTTTGCCGCTGGAGCAGTTGTTCACAGGCGAAAAAATGACGCTCAACGTCTCTTGGCTTCAATCATAAGGAACCCAAGTTCCTTGTTTTTGAATCATTCCCAACGCATGCAATTGCTGGGAAATGGCTTGGCTTTTTGCCTTTGGCACGGATCTTCATCGAGCGATGCCTCCAATTCAGCGTCGTCGAAGGTTTTTCGTCTTTCTTCACGCGAATGGTCGTCAACATCGAAATCACCGTTTTCGAAACAACGGAACCAATCACGGCACGTTATTTCACTTAGAGCAGCATCTCCGTAAACTTTTTGGAGTACTCGATGCGCTTCAGCCGCCGTTTTCTTCGAATGAAAGAATAAAAGCAACACTTTCCGCAAATGATGATTATTTGGCACACAACCGAAAGTATATGACGCAAAAACAAAATAACTACTGTGTCAAGCTGTTTGTTTACCATATGTCTAAGCTTGGTTCATGACGTTTTGGTTATGTCACAATCGACCAGCACTTACTACTGGAGCCATCTCTTGAAAAGCAGCGAGAACTTAGTTGCGCACCTAATATTTACTTATGTAATATTACCTAACTGCACAAATTTCGAACAGTTTTCCACTCGCATCGAGAGAATCGGACGGACTGCATTTCGCTCTATGCAATGACTTCAGTAATTTTTTAGGTTTTCTAGGTTTTCTAGGTATTGACAGTATCACAGAACGTACACTAGAACTTCACCAACAATTACCTCCATTTTCGTTTGCTAGTACGCAATCGTTAAATTGTACCGGCGAAGTTATTCATTGTCTTTTGAAAGTAATACCAGCTTTACTGATTGAAGTATATCGTATTCACGAACTTACCTGAGACGTATAGAATTAAAAAGTGGAGAAGCGAATGATTCAGTTGTAGCCCATTATTTGAGTAGTAGTATATGGACGAAAATTGCTACGACCCCCTCTTGGTCAATTATTGTGACCATTTTTAGTTGAAGATTTGTGGCAAGCGCATTGTAAGATATAGTGCCATCTGAAGCTTTAGTTGTATTTGTCAATGGTACTGAAGAAATTAGTAGTCATTCTTTTGTTTACTAATTTCTTCGGAAGCTACATTTGTTGGAGTATATTCTTGTTAGCAGATTCAAGTAGTCTACTGACTTTCGTCGCCTATTACAAGGATAACTATGAGAGGAGATGTGGTGAGCACAGAATTGCGAAAGTGGCTACGCTTAAATGATTGAGTTAAAAAGGCTAAATTATAGAGAATCCAGCAAGGACATACATTAAATAAATTGAAAAATTGTTGAATACTTAATTATTTGCTTCATATCATGTTGCCAAAATATTAGCGGCGCCAACTGCGAATATAATGTTCTTCGTTGGGGTTGTATTTCTGCCGAAATATAACCCCAAACTTGGATATTGCCTCCTTCATGCTTTATGGTAGTGTGTAAACATGGTTCCAATAACGATTCACCAGGGCGCCGTCTAACATACTGATGTCTGTTCGTTCCAAATAATTGATATTTAGATTCGTCAGCCCATAGTACTTGTCGCCACTCATTATATCCCCAATTTTCGTGGTCTCTGGCATATTTTAATCGTTTCCCTCTATTACCTCGTCGCAGTAAGGGTTTTCTCAGGGCCACACATCCCCTCAAGCCTAATCTAAGCAAGTATCGCCTTACTGTTGAAGCATGTACCGAAGTACCAGATATTCGCGCAAGATCTTGAGCTACTTTTGCGCTAACTTTCTTACGATTTCTTAAGGAACTAACTTTTAAAAACTACGCATCAGCTTTACTGAGCTTTTTTAGACGTCCACTCTTTGGTCTATCTCTATCACTTACACTGCCGGTTTCAGTAATCCTTTTTATTGTTTGTTGCAAGGCATACCGGGAACATTTCACTATCTTTGTCATTTTCATTTGACTATAACTCTCTTGGTATAAAACAATAATTTTATTTCTGTCTAGTCATGCTATTCTATGCATTTTCTATCTACTATAACAAGTTATAGCTCACAATTTTTTCTTAAAATCAAAATTTCACTCGTAGGCGCGTTTTTTAAGAATCTAAATAAATTCTATTGTGGAACTGCTCTGTATCGTTTCTATCACTGAATTAAAAACAAAATCTTATAGATAAATAACTCTACCTTGAAATTTGATTGCAGAGCTTTGTGGTGCAATAAAATTTATTACTTTAATCCTCTTATCAGGCGGTCGATCTCACCCCTACGCGGAAGTATGATGTTATAGACTTGGAAATTTCGAGTGATTATATTTCTACCAATAAGTAAATCGTTCTTGAAAAGATGTATTAAGTATTATAAATGAAATTAACCCAATAATTATTAGTCAAAACGTTTTAATAAGTAAGTTTTGGAAAATATTGTTAGGTGCTTCTTCCATTTGCACAGTACTGTACTTACTTGTGTGTTTGCACTTTAAAGGTTGTGCCTTTTAAATGAGTCGGTGGGGGGGCAAGTGCACCAGTCAATTTGAAATAAACCAAGGAAGGCAAACAAAACACACACAACTGTATATTGAATATAATTACCAGACAGGCAGATAATTGGGTACAATACATAAATGTGTATTCTACGTAAAAAAGGGTAACGTTTGAATTTCTAATTTTAATTAGAAATTAGCTAAAATAGAAATAATATTAAATGTAAATGAAATATTGTAGAGAATATTCCAGGAATTGGCCTGGGTGTGCAAGTACGTTCTTCTTTCTTTTGCATAATACTGTACGTACAAATGCACTGCTGAATGCAAAGTGTTATAAAATGGCTAATTTAAATTTATGTTAGAATAAAATTGATCAAGTGAGTGCTCGTTTTACCAGGAAGATAACAACAAGACTGAAAAATAAAGATATAAAAAATTCTGTTGAACTTACTGAGCAAGAGGGATGTGTCTTTGACTATTAAATGATTGCAAATTTAAATAATTCTATCAGGTTGTTACAAATGTAATGTCCGTTTTTTCCTTCAGTCTGAACTGAATCGCACCTGTGTGAAGACGTGTATGTTTTTGGTGAAAACTATTATTGTATTTGTAGAAAAGGGTATTTATTTTAAAGTGTGTACCTGTTCCATTTCTTGGAAAGAATAATACACCTGTCCTTGTCTCGCCTATAGAAATGTTGTCGGCAAGAGATATTCGGGCAATTTACCTCTGTCAATTTAAAAAGGGATTAAATGCAGCTGCAGCAATGCGAGAAATTAATCAGACGTTCGGTGAAACCACGTGTAATGAACGCACATTACGACGGTGGTTTAAAAAATTCAGCGAGGAAAATTTTGATTTGGAAAATGAGCCTCGCGGATATGCGCGTAGCACCGTTAATGACGACGAGCTGCGTGTAGAAATTGAAAGTAATCCGTCGACAACAGTGCGTAGCCTTGCAGAAACATTTCAAGTGTCCATTGCCAACATTAGTCGTCACCTTTCTTCGATTGGCAAAGTGAAGAAACTCGATCGATGGGTGCCGCACTAATTAGCGGAAGCCAATAAGCTCCGTCGATTAGAGGTGGCTACCTCTTTGGCTAATCGACAGAAAGTTGAACCGTTTCTTCATCGAGTGGTAACGTGTGACGAAAAGTGGATATTTTATGATAATCGGAGACGGTCAGGACAATGGTTAGATCGAGGTGAAGCACTAAGACAGCATGCACGAGCATCACTTCACCCGCGAAAGATTATGGTGACTGTATGGTGGACCAGTAAGGGTATTATTCACTATTCATTTTTGCAACCTGGTGAAACCATCACGGCAGCGTCCTATTGTGCCGAACTGGAAACTATGCATGAAAAATTGAGGCGCTTGCAGCCCTCACTAGTCAATAGACATGGACCCATACTTCTTCATGATAATGCAAGACCTCATGTTGCACGACAGACAATCCAAAAACTTTCGGAATTTGGTTACGAAATTCTCCCTCACCCACCTTATTCACCTGACCTTTCGCCAACTGATTTTCATTTTTTCCGAAGTTTAGACAATCACTTAAAAAATAGGGTCTTCCATGACCGGGAGTCTGTAATAGCAGTGTTTGAGCAATATGTGAGCCGTCAAAACCTAGATTTCTTTTCAAAGGGAATTTTTCAGCTTCCAGGCCGTTGGCAACAAACTATTGATGTAAATGGAGACTATTTTGCAGAATAAATATTTATATTTTTTAAAATTTAGACTTTTTTTTATTCCTTACAAAATCGGACATTTCATATGTAACAACCTGATATTCGGCACGATATAAAAAAGTTAAATTTTCTCTATTTATTTATTAAAAATAGAATGTTAACATCTCTGCATATACCAGTCTATTAATTAAAAGTTCCAATATGAAACAATAATCCCCTGCAGTTAGAGAAAACATGTGCTCGC
Organism: Dermolepida albohirtum; assembly: GCA_031893035.1. NCBI lineage: Eukaryota > Metazoa > Arthropoda > Insecta > Coleoptera > Scarabaeidae > Dermolepida > Dermolepida albohirtum. Next base: position 201,142 of record JAVIWB010001592.1, on the reverse strand, counting down.
CCTGGGTCTGATAGACAACACCATTCGGTGTCTTATTAATAAAACTTTAAATAACTCGTCTTCAGCCTCCAACCAGACATGACACTTTTTATATTCTATATTAATCAAAAATTCATTCGCGCCATTTCGTTTCCACTCGCATCAAAACCTACCAGCTTTTATCTTTCTGTCCGTAGAACAAAACACATATAACGCACTCTTAAAGCGGGACTCGGAGCAAAAACGGTATTATTATTATTCTTAGAATGTGAATAAGTATAATTGCACGTTCCTAAAATTTCATTACGAATTTTCCATCTTTCTCTGTCTTTTATAGATTAATGAATTGTGACGCTGGTGAGTAAGAGAGACGCGAAATACTGTAATACGAAGGATAGATGAACATATGCGAGACGATACCCTGCCGACGACGGCATCCAAATTAATATAAATAATTCCGAGAAATTAATCCAACAAAGTCTAGGTTTTAATTTTAGATCTTTCTCTTCTTTTGATGTCTCCACCGCTTGTTTCTGTCTTTATAGAGTTCGGTTAATTTCGAATTAGTACGTACGTGTATCGTTCTGTGTGTTGGCGTTCACACAGAGGTATTTCTTAATAATCTCCATCCAGACAACTCGATATTTTTTGTATTTTTTGTGTGTTATGTGTTAGTGTGTGTGGATATGGATGAAGAAATTAGAGAGAGAATCTGTTATTGGCAAACGTTTCCAATTAAAGCACGATTAAAATATAAAATGAAACGATTTTTTTTCCGTCTCACGCCCGGCTGTGTTTTTGCTTTATTTTTGAGATTCCTGTTCGGAAGATAAATCGATTTTTTTGATGCCTTTGATATTTGAGATTTATATAAGTTTGTTGTTTTTGGATTTATTAGGAGAACATTTGTCTAATTAACGCAGATGGACTTTTCTACATTTCAAAAATAGACGCCGAAATGTGCAGTTTACGTTATTAAATTTTAAGGAAAACGTTTAAGAATTTTAAACGAAATAAATATTATTTAAAAACTTTTATCCTAAAATTCGCTCTCTAAAACTATTGTGTACTATTCACAATTGTAGAGAGTAGATCATTTTGATCTATAATTAAGCTTATCAGTATTTTTTTGCAAATTTTGAACTGCCAGCTTCCATATTATA
>JAVIWB010001592.1:0-195000 GCA_031893035.1 Dermolepida albohirtum | reverse complement strand
AGGTTGATATATAACCCCTTTCCACATTAACTTTTGTAATTCTGTATACGCATTTCGACAACCAAGTTGTCATCATCAGCAGATTAACCGTAAAGTCTCGCACCTGGTAAAACACGGCGAAAAATACCTGTACAAAAACACACTCCGTACCGTTGAGAAACTAGACGTACACTGAAGTAGTATGGAAGTTAATGTGGAAAGGGGTTATATATTAACCTTAGTGATAAAGTTATTATTATTATTATTGAAGTTTATAAACACCGCACTTCTTCATAGCATTTAATATTTTGCCTAAATTAATATCTGTTTTGAGAACTGTTGATACTCAGATTTTTATTAAGGAACATTGCTACTTTTTCAGATATAGTTCCAAAATAAGGTAATGTTTTTTAAGTTCTTTCGGTTTTATTACTAATGTGCGGATAAATTATATTAATATTTACGTTCTTTTTTATTAATTAAACTGTTGATTAATTTTTCTGGGAAATTATTATTTCTCGCTATAATTTTAATGATATTTAATTCTGTTTGTCTGTCTTTTTCAATCAGAGGTATTGCGAACGCTCTATGGATCATACAGTTGTAAGTCGCTAGTTTTTTGAGATAATAGATAATACGAATACATGGGTACAGCAGAGTCTATGTATACGGGTTTCTTGTATATCTTAAAAATAAAATTCTTTCTGCTTCGCGTGATAGTAAGATCTAGAAAGATAATAGATTTTTCAATTTCGAATTCTGTGGTAAATTTGACAGAGATTTTATAGAATTCGAAAAGTTGGAGTAAGAGTTGAGTTGTGTTGAGTGTAGTGGAGTTCGCCAGTACTGATAGATACCTCAAGTCATATTCTAACTTTTTGAATTCCGTGCCGCCCAAGTTAAGGCCGTCAATGCTCTGTCTGTCCCTTTTAAATTCACTTGACCATTTTTGTACTATGGATAACGAAGTTGCAGAATCTTTGTAAACGGCTCTGTGTGAATGATTTTTTTGATATTTTCCTTACTTTGTAAGGAATTTAATCTCAGTTTTCTTCAACATTGCCCCATTGGTCGATCTGCTCTTTATTAACTAAAGATTACTAACAAACTAATGATTACACCATATGAAATAATATATTTGTACACTCAGATAATGTAATTATGTAATGAATTACCCATATCATTAGTAAATCACTACGACACCGAGAATATATTGAACGTTCCCTGTACATAGAAGTTGTTTAAGACATGATTCACTACTATAGGTGACAAGCCGTTACAGATATGCTCCAAATGTTACTAATATTAATAGTTAATGGGTGTTTTTTAAGCTGCATGGGAACTATCGATATCGACAACTATGGTTTGACAGCTGATAATGTCAAACTGTGTTGATATTTCTGTTCAGTAAGGTTTGGCAAGTCATCATAAATCGTTTAACGTCAGAACAACGCTTCCAAATGGTGGAAATTTACTTTGAAAAAAATAAATCCGTTCGCGAAGTTCATAGAACACTTCGTCCATTTTACGGTCAACATAATCGGCCCAGTGAGCACGCAATTCGTGCATTTATTGATCGTTTTCGCACTAATTTTACTCTTCTTGACTCAAAACCATCAACAAGACAAAGAAATGTGCGTACTGAAGAGAATATTGCTGCTGTAGCGCGAAGTATTGAAGAAGACGCCGAAATGTCGATTCGTCGTCATTCTCAACTTGCTGGCCTTTGTCCTTCGACTACGTGGAAAATTGTACGTAAGGATCTTGGCTTACGTGCCTATAAAATACAGCTCGTGCAAGAATTAAAGCCAAAGCATTTTTGCTGAATGGGCTCATTTAAAACTGGCTGAAGATGAGCATTTTTATCAATGAATTGTGTTTAGTGATGAAGCTCATTTCTGGTTAAATGGCTACGTCAATAAGCAAAATTGCCGTATTTGGAGCGAAGGCAATCCTCATGCCATTAACGAATCACTATTACATCCATTAAAATTGACTGTTTGGTGCGGTTTACACGCTGGCGGCATCATCGGTCCTTATTTCTTTCGAAATGAGGAAGGAGCTGTCGCTACGGTGAATAGCGAGCGCTATAGAGCCATGATGACTGAATTTTTGTTTCCAAAAATTAATCAGCTAAACATCGACGACATTTGGTTACAACAAGATGGCGCAACTTGCCATACGGCGCGCTTAACAATCGATTAATTCACAAAATCAATTTGGTGACAACTTTATTTCCAAAGGTGATCCTGTTCACTGGCGCCCTCGTTCGTGCGATCTAACACCTCTGGATTACTTTCTATTGGGCTATGTTAAGTCATTGGTTTATGCCGACAAACCAGCATTGGAATCCAATATGCAAGTCACCATTGACGCCATACGTCAGTAGTCAAAAATTGGACTGATCGAATGAACCATGTAAGTCGTAGCCGCAGCGAACATATGAAATCACATTTAAAAAATAAATGCCATGAAATTATCTACCAGATTATAATAAAAAAAATTTCATTCCAACAATATTTCTGTCTTGTATTATCATTTAAAGTGCTCAAGCTCTTAAAAAACACCCGACATTATTATTAATATTTGTAACATAAATTAATTGTGTTAAAGTGTAAGATAACGTGCACAAAAATAAATAAATAAATGAAGATCAGACTTCTGTTAAAATCATCTTTTTCAAATGCGAGAAGTATAGTAGAATCTAAAAAGTAAATCATTAATTTACGGTGTACAACATTGTTTCACAATCGACTAGTTTAAAGGGTAATCATTCATAATTTACGTCACAACAATATCGATATAATTCTCGTTTCATTGTTTGTGCCTCTATTCTAAACGCACATACACACGATGTGTAGCAAATACATATTAAAACGTCCACCATTAATTTGACTAAACTTACATGAACTAGTGACTAAGTTCTTCAAAACAATCAATGTCTCAAGACCGGAGCGGTCTCCGATTTCGCCTGATAGGTTTGCCATTCAAAACGGATACTCTGCATATATATTCCTTTCTGTCGTGTAGAAAGAAAGAAGGAAAGAAACAATCGAAGCATGTGCATGTAGTATTTATAAACGGTGCAGTCAGCGGTCGCGGCCGTTAAACAAGTGGAAATAAAATTCACTCGGTTTTATTGCTAAATTGAACTTTAGTGTGACGGATAAGGTGCGCGCAATGGTTGACTATTAGTGTCAAACTCGGTATGAATTTATACGTTTCGTTTTCCGCGAATCGTAATATCGAAGAAACTTGGATTGTTGTTACAATGTTACGTACATGTAATGTATGAATGGCATAAAATGTATACATTCAGGACTTTTATTCTTAGTACTAAATGTTTGAAGTTTGTAATTGGATTTAAAATACCGTGTGCGTATAAGCAAGAAAATAAAAATTCTTAAATCAATTTTTGTGTGTGAGTTATATTTTATCGTTTGCCTATTTTGTATATATATTTTATTTATTAATCCAGCAAATCGGTCCAGAATTATATAAATATGATATATATAATTTTGTGGACGCGTTGATATGAAAATTTCCCCGTTTTTATAATCTTCCAGAACTTTTTGTTTCACCATTTCTTTCCATATCGCTTTTTGTATTGTTTCAATGATTTCATAGATTCAAATTGACCGTCCATTGTAATTGTAATATGTAACTGATATTACATACAAAACAAAAATTCCAATATAATTCTTCAAATGCAGCTATGTATCAGTTACACTGATAGAAATAATGTATTCATTCAACTACCGTTTTTAATCACCTACTAGTAATGTTTACTAAACAAACATACTAAAAGGACTACTTCGAGAATTAAAACTTTTGAGTCAAGAAGAAAGGTATTTTGAGTAAATGCGATACTTTCTTATTTCAACATACATATTTATGTCTTGAATAAAATAAATTTAGTGTTCAAAATGAAATTATATCTTTTCAGTGCTAAATCTTCTTCGATACAAAGAAGAAAATACACTTATTAAAACGCCAAAGCAATACATTAAATATATAATGCAATGAGGCAGAACTGTACGTTCATTTCTCGGATAGAACTGCAAGCACTTATATTGCCACTGAACAGTATCATCTGCTTACCAAGCTACCAATGATGCGTGCATATAAATGACCAAATAAATTTGCGCTTTATTTGGTAGCCAATGTGTAAAAAAAATTGTAAAGCCAGTGTCAGAAGGTCTGAGTTTATAAATAAGCTATACGCTCTCGGTAGATGTAACTACCAACCGAGAGCGTATAACTTATTAATAAACTCAGACTATATATATACGAGGGTAGCCGTTTATATTTCTGGAACTGGCAACACTGTCAGTATTGTCTCCGATTTGATGATTGCATCATGAAATTTGTCATTTTTGACAATATATTTACCTTGACAGTTTTATTAACCGGTCGCTATTTCTATTGTTGACAGTAATTTGAAAAATTTATGTCAGTGAAAAAATGTAATTAACCCGCGAACATTTTCGTAACTTTCGGCGTGGATTATCTCAACAAGAATGCACCGACGAACTGAATTCTTTATATGGTGATGAAGCACCATCGAAAACTACAGTATGTCGTTGCTATAGTGAATTAAAACTTGGACGGTGTTCTTTGGCGATGAATTTCGTGAAGGCCGTCCCACAAATGTTGTGTCAAAAAACATTAATGCAGTGTCTGAATTGATAATGCAAGACCGTCATATGGCATACCGTGAGATCGAGGCATCTCTAGATATTAGTAATTCCAGCGTGCATAAGATCCTGCATGAACATTTAGCTGTTAAGAAGCTATGTTGACGTTGGGTACCACATAATTTGACAACCGTTCAAGAAAACGGACTCGTATCGATTAGTGGCTAGTGCACAAAAAAGGACATTTATAAAGTCATCACAGGTGATGAATCTTGGATCTATACGTATAGCCCGATAGTAAACAACAATCGACTGTGTGGTTATTCCAAGATGAGCCAAAACCAACAAAAGTTGTGCGCGCTGGAAGCACATCAAACTAAATGGTCGCCTGGTTTTTCGGAAAAACCGGTCACGTTGCAACCGTCCCTCTAGAGAGTTGTAGAACGGTCAATTACGAATGGTATACAACTATTTGTTTGCTAATAGTTTTTAAAGTTTTTGAAGAAATAGGGCCAACAAACCGAAAAGGACAGATCATTCTCCACCATGACAATGCGAGCTCTCACGGGTCGGTTCAAACAATTGAATATTTGACCGAGCAAAACATTGAATTGATGAGCCATCCGCTGTAGAGCCCTGATCTAGCACCCTGTGATTGCTTTTTGTTCCCACACGTGAAGAATAAACTTCGTGTCAACAGTTTTCTACGCCGGAAGAGGCTGTTGATGCATCCGGTTGACTCATCTTTTGGAGATATCGCCTTCACAGTGGCAGCAATGCTTTTCCGATTAGTTTGAACGAATGCAGAAGTGCATTGATTTTCATGGAGAATATTTTGAAAAGCAATAAAACTATTTTCGGTAATAAAAATTTTTGGTTTGTTTGCTTTTCCCGAAATATAAACGGCTACCCTCGTATTACATCTTTTTTTTAGTTGTCAATCGAATAGTCCTTGACCAATTCAGTTGTAACTAATTGGTTCCCCCATGGAAGCACTCGTTTTATTAAATGTCATTATAAAATAGCATCCTAATATAGTAAAATATAGGTAATATCTACTATAGTAATGCATCGATAATAATTATTGTTTACTTAAGAAAATAAGCAATATTAAAGGACCCAGAAATGAGACTTGTAGAATTACATATTTTTAAAAAAAGCTTTTTTATATACCGTGTCACTACTTTTCTTAATCAATAGAATTAAAGACGAAGAAAAGATAATCCAATCTTTGGAATGCAAACAATTGCTCACACAAGGCTCGTGTGGGCGTTTAAGAAACCAATTCTTTTGTTATCTTTGTGATTAAACTGTAATTTTATTTTAATAGTTCGATTGAAAAAACTTTTATTTAATTAATTAATTAATATATTCTGAATTTTCTAAATTACACGCACACAAATTGTAACTAATAGAAAAGTTATTTTAAACATTAAAATTAAAAAATATAATCCGTCGAAACCACAAAATCCTTGAACATTTATAAACTATACTGCCCATAAAATTAGCGCACATTCGTGCAAAGAATAATGCAAATATGCTCAATGTTTCTGTGTTGGGTTTATTTCCACGTATATAGTCCGATATAATATCAGACGGGATAATTATGATGATTATATAGCAGGTTTGCCAACTTAACACACACACACACACATACATAATGGAAGTCGAAAAATAAAAATTAAAAATAAAAAGTAATTCAAAAGGGGAAAAGTTACACGAAGAAACGAAGATGATACACGCGATAATAATTTTTCGCAAAGAATCATTTTCTTTTTTCCTGCATTTATATTATGTTGATTGGTGCACGCTGTCAAATTCTGTCGTACCGATTGTTTGATATGACCAACTGTACACGTATTAAGAAAAAATAGAATGCTTAAAATATGGTTATCACTGTCTTTACGTGTTGATAATTGTTATCGCTACCGGATTTATGGCAATTATCGAGTCGCCTCGAGCAAATTATAACCTAAACGAAATTCGTGTTTAATGATAGATAATCTTTACAGATATGTCCTAGAATGAAAAGCATATGTGCATGTTAGTGCATAATTTTGTGGTAATCGAAGCTAAGAATTTCCTAAATGCAGTATGTTGTTTCTTTCTGCTTTTCATTTCGTTAGTTCGTCTACCCTTGAAAGATTGAAGTGGACATTAATATGTACAGTAATTAACACATGGATCAATAAGTCCCGAGACTAACCCATAGAAAACAGTAACCACGTCTTTCTAGAGTACTAACCTTTGCTTGAAACGTGTCAAAATTTTAAGTCGATCGGACCAGAAACAGCTGAGTTATCCAATTTTTTGCAATTTTTGTTTTTTAATGGTAAAAACACCACGCAAGCAAAACAATGGAACATTTATCAAAAGCAACGATTTGTCATGGTTTGCCGAAATGGTCGTACCGACACAAATGACGCGGAACGCTCGAGTAGACCTGTGGAAGCCGTTACACCGGAAAATGTGAGTGAAGTGACAAAAATTATAATGAAAGATCGTAAAGTGAAGCTCCGTGAGATTGCTGAGATGACACAGATATCATATGGAAGTGTATTTACTATCCTTCATGAAAAATTGAGCATGAAAAAGGTTTTTTCCAAGTGGGTGCCGGGATTGCTTTCGATGGAACAAAAACAGCAACGAGTCGATGATTCAGAAAGCTGTTTATCGCTATTTACTCGCAACAAAAAAGATTTCTTGCGTCGTTACGTGACCATGGACGAAACATGTACATCACTACACTCCAGAGTCGAAGCGGCAGTCATCTATGGCGCACAGCTTCCGAAACGTCCGAAAACGCAGCAGTCAGCTGGCAAAGTCCTGGCGTCAGTTTTATGGGATACACATGGCGTGATTTTCATTGACTACCTCGAAAAAGGTAAATCGATCAACAGTGATTATTATATTGACTTACTGGTGCGTTTGAAAGAGGAAATCGCAAAAAGCGACCGCACATGCAGAGAAAAAAAATCCTTTTTCACCAAGACAATGCACCCTGCCACAAGTCGATGAAAACAATGGCAAAATTGAACGAATTGGGTTTTGATCTGCTTCCCCACCCCCAATATTGGTCAGATTTAGCCCCCAGTGACTACTGGCTCTTTGCTGATCTTAAAAAATGCTCCAGGGAAAAAGATTTGGCTCAAATGAGGAGGTCATCGCTGAAACTGAAGCTTATTTTGAAGCGAAAGATACATTTTTTTATAAACATGGTATTGAAAAATTAGAAAAGCGTTGTAACCATTGTATAAGCCTAAAAGGTGATTATGTTGATGAATAAAAAAAATTTTGCAAAAAAAATGTTGTTTTCATTGTTAGTCTCGGCCATGTGTTACAATACAATAAACTAGAAAACACACCTATTGATGAGTCTCACTTATGAATTTGCTTTTTGGGTTAACATTTAATCATGAATACAGTGCGCGGCATAGGTTTTTATGCAAATGTTGACAGTGAATTGAAGATGCCGATATTTTCGGACTGTTTGGGCCGACATGGACGGTAACACAGTTAGTACTCTATATTCCGGAAGAATTTTATTTGTTTCACATTTACCGGAAATGCTCAAAAATCTTCTGCAAAGAAAAATAGGTTAATCGACAAAGACCTTGAATATGATTGAGCTGAAAAGGAAATCGAACGCAATGGAAATTATGTAAGCATTAAATTCACTGATGCCATCAATACAGCATTAAAGAAAATAAAATTGTAAATGTTAGATAATCCAGCAAAAGATCTACACTAATGAATTAAAATATATGAAAGTACATAAAACAAAAAATTTGAAAACGTCGTTAGATGATGGTAAATTTTAATGGAAACTGTGATTGACTCCATTAATCAATCAAGGTCAATATAAAACCCCTTTCCATTTCGACAACGAAGTTGTCATCATCAGTACATAATTAATCACAGTGTGGCACCTGGTGGAACCACGGCAGAATCTGCACAAAAACGAAGTCCGTACTAGACCTATACCGTCGAAAGACAAACACACTCTCTAGATTCGAAAGGAATCTACACACACACTGTAGATTAGTTTCGGGCCAAACACATACTGCATATTCGAAACGAATCTACAGTTTCGAATATGCAGTAAAGCTGATGCACAGTTTTTAAAAGTTAGTTTCTTAAGAAATCCTAAGAAAGTTAGCGTAGAACTAGCTCAAGCTAGCTTGCGCGAACATCTAGTAGTTCGGTAGATGCTTCAACAGTAAGACGATTCTTGCTCAGATCAGGCTTGTGTGGATGCGTGGCCGTGAGAAAACCCTTATTGCGACCAGGTAATAGAGAAAAACGAATAAAATATGCCAGAGACCACGAAACTTGGGGATATAATGAGTGGCGGCAAGTACAATACAATGGACTGACGAATCTAAATATCAATTATTTGGGACGAACAGACGTCAGTATGTTAGACGACGCCCTGGTGAATCGTTATTGGAACCATGTTTACACACTACCATAAAACATGGAGGTGGCAATATCCAAGTTTGGAGTTGTATTTCGGCAGTAGGTGTGGGTGAAATTGTAAAAATAGAGGGTAAATTAACTGGTGAGAAATACAGAATACTGGTAGAACAACATGCCATACCATCAGGGCAGCGACTTATTGGCAATAAATTCATTCTTCAGTAAGACAATAATCCCAAGCATACCTCAAAACTTGTGAAAACTTATTTAACGCAGCAGGAAGCAAATGGGGTGTTACAGACTATGATATGGCCACCTCAAAGTCCTGACTTAAATATTATTGCGCATGTGTGGGATTATCTTGACAGAAAGAAGTGCGAAAGGGGTCCAAAGAACAAAAATGAACTGTGGCAAATACTACAGGAAGAGTGGCACAATATTCCTGAAAATTTCATTAATCATTAATGGAAAGCCTACCAAGAAGAATGCAGGATACCATAAAAAATAAAGGTGGTCATACAAAATTTTGAAAATTTAGGTTGTTTATGTTTAAATATCGATGTGTTAGTTTTTACACATTAAAAAGTTTCAACTTGTGTAAGATTATTATTTATCCTTTTATAATAGGTTCTTGTAAAATTCAAGAAGGTGCTTCTTTCTTTTGCACAGTACTGTATAGTATAATAATTTGGCCTATAAAACTGTGTTAAAGAATGCCAAGAGATAGAAAAAGTACAATGCATTTTGAGGAAATGTTTAGTGATTTTCAAAAAAGTCTGAAAGAACGCACTTTCAAACCCTGAAGGAATTAAAGACGGTGGTAACAATTTCCGCGATAAATAAGAAATTTGTAACTTCCCGAGTCATAAACCATTTTAGAAGTTAAACCAAAATTATGATTATACAGATTATTAGTTAGAAATGCCAGTAAAGTGCGATAGGTTTTTATAAGTCCAATTTTTTTAACTAGATTATTAGGTTCTTAAGCCTACGACATTTGAAATCATACAGGAAGTGCTACAAGCTTTTACAGCTGTTTTCAGCATTTTTTGATATGGATCTAGATTATTTGACGGGAGTTATAAAACTGTTTCACGATTTATGCTTATGACCATCATTGCTATGTATTCAGCATATTAAATATTATTGCATTATTATTATTGCAAATTTTTAAAAATTATGCAAATCGCGAGGTTATATTAGGGTTGTACATCGCGATGTATGTTTATGTTAACCAATAATATGCATCAAACGCGGTATATTTGATTTGGTGCTTGGCTTGTTCATTAGTAAACTTTTTCGTTATAATTTTTTAAATTTATGTAGTCATTACAAATACTTTCCGACTGCTTTCGCATATTCTGATATTTTTCCCATTTTGCACGCCTAACCGGGATTGCTTTTAGGAAATGTCCTCGTACTTATCACGCTCAAGATATTTTCAAGCAATATCAACTTCGTAAGCAAATCGAGAAAATATATTCAAATATTCTCAGTGCTCTTGGGATATTATTACTGTTTATATCCCTCATGAATAAGTAAACAAATTGTGTAACTAGAATACCAGGTAAACCTCTTAATTGCTATTCGAACAAGTTCACTGCTCTCGATATTGTCAGTGACCTTGCTGATTCACTTTTAAGCATTTATACACGCTCTGATCGCAATCCTCTCGTGTGCTTTAATATTTTGTTATCCGATAGAGAAAATGTAAATTACTATAATTATTAATTTATAATTTTCAGATAAATAATCCAAATTTATTATCGGCGATAACTAGTTCAATAGTTTCAAGATTTGAAACTGCAGATTTGTGTTATATATAAAAACTATAAACTAACTTCTAACTTATCGGTTAAGACAAGTATTTTTCATTTTCGTTGGAAACGTGCCAAAATATACCCTGTTTTAGAGAGAGGTGACTCGTCGTTTTTATCTAATTACTGACCTAATTCTATCTTGTCTAGTTTATGAAAAATCTCTTAATTCCTTTACATTTCTATCATCAAATCAGCATGGTTTTATTCATAATCGTTTCACAGAGATTATTTCGGCTTCTATTGATGAAATTTTAAATAGACAGGGTAGTTTGATGTTATGCCCACTTTGTGTGTTTCGTATGTTACAACAGATTAGCGTATTTTGTTGTATAAATTTAGCTATTTTGAGTTTCATTATATTTTAATTGCAATCATTCGTTCTTTACAATAGATTTGCTTGTTTTTAATTTTTGATGATCATTAAGCGTGGATTTGGATCCTTTTGTATGCAATTTATTTATTTATGGTTTGGTTTTTCCTTCTATCTGTTAACTTCCTACGTAAGTAACATAAAAATAATAAAATCGATACTATTAATTCTATAAAACTATAAGGTACTTAAGCAAGTTGGCTATATCGTTATGGACTACATCGTAATGTCAAAATTTTTGGGACATTTATTGAAAGTTAGTTAGGATGTGCACCCAAAGTCTTATTTTAAATTAACACCCGATAACGCACCTTACAAAAAAAATTCAATGTTTGCTTTTTCAACTTATTATAACTGAAAAATGATTTAATATTCCTTAAAATATGCATGGAAAGTGATGGGTTGGAAAATTGTCTCCTTAACGTCAACTGTCAAATTTCAAATGATTCATTGGTTTGTTGTGACTTACGACCACTGTCTGATTAAGAGCGTTTTGGTGTTATTCACGAGATGAATAATGTTGAAATTCGCGTTGTCATTAAGTACTTCTTCTTGAAAGATTTACAAAGAAATATTCTTAACATTTTATATGATGATATATGGGTTCGTGAGTTTAATGTTGACGTACAAGACGTGCCACGAAATGGATGATATCCATGTATTACTTTACTTGAAAGTTAATTAATTTAATTTAATTTAAATTAGAGTTGGCTATGAAGAAGCTGTCTGTGAATCAGGTTTCGTGATTACTCATTATTTTTTAGAAATTGGTTCAAATGCAAATTTATCATGAGTGTTTGAAACAAGTTCTTAATGACAAATTACAGACAACAAAGCACTGACTACTGCGCTTTTGGTTCATTCAGAATTCATCAAATAAACTTGTCTTGTCAACTATATTCACCATCATCTAGTTGATAAGGATAAAATGAACAAATGAAGGAAATTGTACTTCCATTTATCAGATATATACGAGGATAGTTTGACAAGTAGTGAGAATGACACATAGGTGGCACTCTAATTGGTAAAATAAGTGCACTGTAATTTAGGTTGTCTATTTATATGTTTACATTCCGATATTTAGATAAATCGGTTGATTAGTTTATTTCTGACAGCTGATTGAAAAAGAAGCAACACGTCGTTTTGTTAAAATGGAAAAAGCAGAGTATTGTGCGGTGATTAAATACTTCGTAATTAAGGGTATGAAAGCTACCGGAATAAAAGATGAGTTACGGGAAACATTAGGTGAATCTGCTCCATCACCCGCCACAATAAGTAGATGGGTAAATGAATTTAAACGTGGTAGAACAAGCTGTGTTGATGTAGCGCGCTCTTGAGCACCTAAAATTGTGACTTCTAAGGAAATGATTATAAAAATCTATAATATTATTACGCAAGATCGACGACTCAATGTGAGAGAGATAGCAGACATGGTAAACATTTCAACAGAATGCGTACACCACATTTTAACGAAAGAATTGGGCCTTTCCAAGCTTTCGGCAAGATGGGTGCCGCGATTGCTTACGACTGATCAAAAGTTCACTCGTTTGCACATTTCCAATGAGTGTTTCGACCTTTATAAGCGGAATCCGGTTGATTTTTGTAGGCGACTTGTTACTTGCGATGAAACTTGGATACACTACAGTACACCCAAAACTAAACAACAGTTGAAACAATGGTTAGAACGTGGTTCTGCACCTCCAAAGAAAGCGAAAAATACTTTATCGGCAAACAAGGTGATGGCATCAATTTTTTGGGACTCAAAGGGCATTTTGCTCATTGATTACCTTCAGAAAGGTGCCACAATAAACGGACAATATTATGCAGAACTTCTAGAAAAATTAAATGTTGAGATTCGTGCTAAACGGCCAGGAATGGCAAACAAAAAGTTTCACCAAGACAACGTTCCCTCGCATACCTGCACAGTTGCAATATCCAAAATCCACGAGTTGCATTTAGTACCGCATGCATCTAGCCCCTTCCGACTTCCACCTTTTCCCAAAATTGAAAACAACACTAGGTGGAAAGAAATTTTCGTCTAACGATGAGCTTATCATCTTCGTAAATGAGTATTTTGCAATCCTTCCGGAATCCCATTTTAGAGATGGCATAAAGGCATTGGAGCACCGTTGGAATAAATGTATTCCTCTTTTAGGAGAATATATTGAAAAATAAAAATTATTTTGTATTTAAAAAATTCGTTTTTCTTCTCCATTCACACTATTTATCAAACTACCCTCGTATACATATCTCTGGTCATACTTACATATTTTTGATTGAACTTATACGTAAGATACGAAATTAAAAATTTTATATAGTCTTCAGCCATTAAATTAGCAGCATGTGTATTGCAATTGTCATTGCTGTTATACGTGGTTCTAATTTAATGGAAAGGAACTGTATATTTAAAATTTACAGATTAACTGATTTTCCGGACGCACCATATCAACAGCGGTAGCATCTATTTATTAAATACATTAATGTTTGCCTCTATATTTTTAAAGGGAAAGGAAAAACATAAGAACAAGTTCTTATCTATCTACTTAGCGTAATTCCTTCACTGAACCCTCATTTAAAATCATCATCAATGATAGCTACCACGATAGTAATTTTCATTACCTGCGCGGTAACAACTTGCATACGTTACACACATGCGGACACACGCGAGTAAACTTCGTCGATATCGTCCGACTGAGAGCGTAGTATTATAGACATCATCCGATCCAACGACAACGCAACCAAAGACCATAATTAAAATACCATCATGAAATATTAACGCCACGACGCTAAGGACAAACGATTATTCATATTTAAAACGTTTAAAATGCCCGAAGACCATGGACGAAGCTCCTCCACGTATACTCTGATCATTGTCATTGATTATTTTAGATGAATTTGGTACAAGACTACGTTAAGACTGAGATGAGGAAAATGTAGCGGTGGTGCCGCGAGAGGGGATGCTGTGACCGAGAGCGCGGACAGTTATTGATACGTTATAGGCCCCCCCGTTGACCAAGATCTGCCCCATTGCTTTCCCACGATTCACTCTCGCTTCATGCTTCTTCTCTTCCTATATATATAAATGTATACATACACACACATACAAACGTAGAGATGTACTTAATGAACAAAACACACAACAAATCTACTATTCCAACTCTTCAATATGCATTGGTGACGTTGTTTATATCCGATGGTATTTTGCAGCAAAGTACTGTCGACTGGACGAATTTTCATTAGCTGTCTTTGTCTTGTACGATTTTACGTCTTTTTCTACGCTCTTTCGTGACTGTAATCGCACCTGACAAATGAGGATCAGTGCATTTTAAACGGTGTGGACACCATGGCGTGTATACGAGAAAAGCGAAGTCACTTTTCTAGAGATAGCTTGTTAATCTCTGAAATGTATGGATTAATGTTTTGCGTGGATTTACCTATTTGGATGTTTCCTCTTTTTTGGTTTCCCAAAGTTCATGTTAAATATTAAATTTAAAAAAACTAATTTAGACATGCGTATGTACATATGTACATATATGCGGTGGTTCAATAGCAAACCGCTTTACAATTCGTTATTTATTCAATTTTTTGTAATTTACCAAGGTAATTGTAAATAACGTTATAATGTAATAATATTATTTATTACCATTGCAATGATAACATAATATCATCAACGAAACTTTTCATGATTAAAACTAAATTTAATCAGAAATATTTTTCTCTTATATTTGTTGTACGTACACCACTACCACCATATTCGTTTGGACACTGAAATAAATTTTAAAAAAAGGAAAACAGTTGAACTAATTTATGTCAAAACTTAAAATTTTTATTGCATTATTGTTTATAGATGTTTATAAAGCATAATTATAAAAATTAAAGTAGCTCTAAGTTAAATAAACAAAGATATCTTAAACATTCCGCTCATCGAAGAAACCTCCTTTTGCGCGAAGAACAGTCCGTACACAAGGCATTCGTTTCGCGAGTTTTTCAAGGACTCTATTCGGTATACCATTTCATTCTCTTTGCAATGTGTTCCGCAAGTGATTTGTTGAAGTAGGCCACTCTTTTCGGACCCTCCCATCCAATTCATTCTATAACAATTCTATAAGGTTTAGGTTGGGGCTTTGCGGTGGCCATGTCATTATTTGTAGGGTATTATTGTTTTAGGCCACTCTTTTCGGACCCTCCCATCCAATTCATTCTATAACAATTCTATAAGGTTTAGGTTGGGGCTTTGCGGTGGCCATGTCATTATTTGTAGGGTATTATTGTTTTGTTCGCTATTTAAGAAATTCTTACATATTACTGTTTGGGGTCGTTGTCCTGCATATACACAAAATTTTCGCCGATTAAACGTAGCCCCGACAGTATTGCATTTTCTTGCAATATTTCTAAACAACCCTCTTTTCGCAAAATACCCTCGATTCATTTCAAGTCCTCTGTGTTGGCGTAGCAAAAGCAACCCCAAACAAGCACAGCGCAGAATTTCCTTGTTTGACGGTTGGCACTATACAATCCCGCAGCATTCTTTGACCACTCGTTCTTCTTACAAAAACACGCCTTGATTGTCCAAACACTTCAAACTTTAATTCATTAGTCCATAAGACCTTTTTCTAGTCATCCAAGTATCCAATCTCTGTGTGTTTCTGCCCATTGTTGTCGTTTTTGCCGGTTTCCTCGTCGAAGTAAGGGACTCTGGCAAGTGGACTCAAATTTATCTACCACACTGCGAATAGTTCTCTCTGTAGGACAATTATGGTGACGGTAAAATGGGCGAAGTGCGTGGAACGTTGCCCGAACAGAACACCCATTTTAATAAAACAATCTTACCATTTTCACTTGATGTTGAACAGTATATCTGTCCATGGTGATTTGACAAAACAGATTGAATAAATGACAGCCAATTTGACACACCTTTATCTAGTTAGTTAAACGTCAGTTGTTCCCAATTAATTTTTGTTTGGCAACATTTTTTGGAGTCATCATATCTGCCGCCACGCAGCGGAGTTCATCGCCCAGACTAAAATTACTACTTTTGAAATTTTTACACCTCATTTTATAATAATTTAGGAAGGACAATTATCGATCAATACTACTGATATTTCATTAAAATATTCTAAATTATTAAATCACGTTTAAAATTATTATCACATTATTATGTAAAATTATTTTAATTTAGTCGAGTTTCGAAAGTTAACAACGTGCATAAGATTATAAATTAAGTCAATATGTTTCTACTGTATTCAACTAGAAATGTTTATTAAACGTAAATTATCTCAGACCATGTTCAAACGTAAATCCTTTCTTATTGTAGTTGCCTTATTTAATTATTGTTTATATTCCCATCACGTGCTTAGAATGTTCATTATCAGCGAATGAAACATAAATCTCGACCGTTCAAATCAATTATTATATCCAGGGAACGAGTTAAATTACTCGTTTTTATTATATCTGCGTAAAAAACGATCCCGCATTGAACGAATGACGTTGCCTCAAGTGAAAATCAAATTGGTTTTATAATAGATGGTACATCCGTTGTCGCGAAGTACGTATAGCGGTTTGATTAAGATAACGCTTGTATAGTAATTTTTTTCTTAGCATGCGGTGCAATAGCAAAGGACATACATACGTATAGTGAAAATATTTGAACAGATTTGTTAAATTCCAAATAGACATTTTGAATGTTCAAAACAATATTAAAACTTCAACTAATGGCACTCTAATTTGCTAATCTATAGATGGTCTATTTGCAGATGTGCTTAGAATAGTTCAGTTGCGAATCGTTATTATGATAGAATAATGAATATATTCTATTAAATAAATAATAAATAAATATCATAATTTCTGTTTACTGTACATATTAAAACTAATTTATAAAGACCAACCATTAATTTGTATCTAATAAGATCTTAAAACTAATTACTTAAACAATCAAAAGAAGGTAAAGGTCCCTTACCACAACATTATTTGTGTTCTGGATACGTATTTCGTTATCATCAGAATTAAAAAAAAATTAAACACAGTGTCTAATATTGGCTGTGTAAAAATTGCATGTGGTGGTTGAAGGATGCCGAGGACGAAATTCAGGAAATAAAGGGTGTTCCAAATTTCGCGGTTTTTTTAAAGAATAAATAAAACACATAATTTGCATTCACTTTCGAAAACTTTTTATTGGTAATTGAAGTATCAGTTATGACATTTATGGCAAATGGCCTCCTCTTGCAGCTCCACAAACGTCCATTCTTTTGTTAAAATTTTCAATGACATTTTGACATAATTGAGGCTCTATCTCATCAATGACACGAATAATTTCATCTTTCAAAGCGGGAATTAATTGTGGATTGTTTTTATAAACCTGACTTTTCACATAACCCCAAAGAAAATAGTCTAACGGTGTCAAATCACATGATCTTGGTGGCCAACCGTTTCTTGTGATTACACGTCCACGAAATTTTTCTCTCAATAAATCAATCGATTCGTGTGCAAAGTGAGGTGTAGCGCCATCCTGTTGAAACCACATACCCTCTAGATCAATATTCATTCATTCAGGCCACAAAAATTCGGTTATTATCCGACGATATCGATCACCATTGACGGTTACAGCTTCACCAACAGCATTTTCAAAGAAGTAAGGTAAAATTACACCACCTGAACATAATGCACACTAAACAGTGACTCGTTTAGGATGCATAGGTTTTTCATGAATAAAGTGCTTTCAGATGGACGATTATGTAAACCATAGAATTTAGGTAATTTTCTAAAAACTCTGTTCACATAACGCTGATTTTCATAAAATAATTCAACAATTTGAACGCGTTGTTGTACCGTGTACGAAGCCATTTTTATAAATGTCATACACCACACTTTTTAAATGCCCACATGCCCAGACAAATTCAGTACGCCATCTATATTTTATTTATTCTTAAAAAAACCGCGTAATTTGAAACACCTTTTACTTGAGGGGATATAAGAAAAACAACTTTTGTTGCATGTGGTGGTTGAAGGATGCCGAGGACGAAATTCAGGAAATACTTTAGGGGATATAAGAAAAACAGCTTTTGTTTGAACAATTAAATCATTTACCTCAGGATAACACTCACATACTAATAGTTTCTGTTACAAGATATAAAGATGGAGTTTACACGTTAAATGTATTAAGTTACTATTCTTATGTTTAAGACTTTTAACATGGTTGGGATACAATCAGTCATATATTTAGCACTCAAAATTGCTTCGCTGATACGTTAGTATTAATCTTTTATTAACTAGGAATAATGACACTGACGGCTTAAAGTGTACTAGTGTTCGTACTACAGCATTAACAGCGGATTCTTTTTACGTTCCATAGTTTCGTCTACATATAACCACAGCTCTTTATTATTTAAAATTAAATTAATATTCCATGCTATCTACTTCTGGGCTTCCGGACTGAAACCGCGTCACTTGTATATCTGCGGACGTTTCGTATCCATTTGTATGGGACATCTTCAGGGCTGTACTACTGTACTGAAACTGCAAACTAAAACTCGTTCCAGCCCGCAAGCAGATAGCATGGACTACGACCACGGAAATCTACGTACCAGATTAAATTAATATTGTTTTTAACTTCATCGCGCACAGAGACTACATGTAATGTAGCTCGAGATGGTAATTTCCATTTGGGATTATATGTAACCCAGAACTTACGAAGAAATAATAAATTATAAACAGCAAACATCGGAATTAAATCATAACTATTTACGCTATCTTTTCCATATGTATGTTGTGCAGTTTTAACGGGTTTTTTTATACACAAGTTTGCCCGAGAGAATAAAGGTTTATCCCAGACCACATATTATTTTTTCGCCATGGTACTTTAAGCCTGGATATCCTTTTATGAACCTATTTACATTACGTTTTCTACTATATATATTGCACTATTGTAATCTTCTTTATTACACTATACACGAAAACAGTAACATAACAAATACCATAACTATTCTCACCGAGCTGACGCGATGTACTAAATTCACTCTGTGAAATAACTAGACGCAACGTTCCGACTCCTGGCGCCTGTTGCGCCGCCAAGAATTACTATGAAGGCGGTGTGAATTTGGCTATGCACGCACACCAGAAAATTTTTAGTGGTATCCGTGAGATGACCGAGTGTCTGAACAAATGCATAATAAAGCAGGGGCATTATATCGAAAAGCAAAGTTCATTTGGTAGTCTGTCGTGTACTACATTTATTGCTATACAAGAAATTCCAGACCAAGTCTATGCTTCCTTCGTATTTGCAGTTTTACAAATTTTATTATTGCCCTCATAATGAACCTTTTTCCGCACTAACATAACAGTAACTAATCTCTTATCTATTTCATTTTCTCATTTGACATTTGCTTAATTATCGTTTCTAAATATTAAAATTTTCCCACTTGTTCGACCTTGCTACTACACAATTTTACCCTGTAGAGAAATATTGTGTTAACAATAACATCTTTGTATCATTATGAACCAAGTATCAGGTGTACCGGAAAATTATTACCGATTTTTTCGTAAAAAAAAACATAATTTTCAAGAAAGTGGAAAAATTTATTTATTCAAAGTATTGGCTATTTGATTCTACACATCTTGTCCCTCTTTCAGGCAATTTATGCATGCCATCCCAAAAAAACTGTCTGTCCTTTGAGTAAAACCATTCATTGAGCCATTTTCTAACTTCTTCGAAATTGGCGAAATGTTGCTCTGCAAGCGCGTGTCTTATTGATGCGAAAAGGTGATAGTCGGACGGGGCAAAGTTTTGAAAATTGCGGCGGGTGCGATATTAAGTCCGATCCAAGTACTTTCAACGCTTCCTTCAATGCAGGTTTTGCTGTATGAGACGGCGCGTTGTCGTACTGTAAAATCACTTTACCGTGCCTTCGGGCCCATTTTCGACGTTTTTCTATCAATGCATGGTTTAAATTGATAATTTGTTATCGGCAAAAATCAGTATTAACTGTTTCATCAGGTTTAAACAGTTCGTAATACACCACACCACTCTAGTCTTACCAAACACAAAGCATTGTCTTGCTACCAAAAGGATGTGGCCTTGGTGTCAATGGGCCAGCTTAACCAGGTGATAACCATGATTTTTTGCGCTTAGGGTTTTCGAAATAAATCCATTTTTCATCACCCATCACTATTCGATGCAGAAATGACATCCGATCATACCTTTCAAACAGCATTTCACAGACGATTTTTCAATTTTCCATTCGTCTGTCATTCAATTGATTTCCCATCTTTTGGATTTTCCCATTGCTCATAATCGGTCGCTAATCGCTTCTTGGGCCACATTTAACGCTTCTAACAATTGTGTTTGAGTTTGGGTTAGATCTTCATCCAATAACCCTTGCAGTTTCGCATCTTCAAACTTTCTCTCTACGAGAACGTTCTTTATCTTGCATATCGAAATCACCACTTTTAAATTGTCAAAACCACACCTCACATGTTTTTATGGTGCAAGCATGCTCACCGTAAGTTTCTACCAGCAAACAATGACTTTCAGCGGCTTTTTTCTGTTGATCAAATAAGACAAGGTAATGCATGCCGCTCATGTACTTTTCCAGGCACGAAACTCGACATTTTCAAATAGGTATAAATCTACGATAGTGTTACTTTCTCAAAATATGTATGACTATGAAGCTTGATGTCAGTAGAATCAAATGACATACATATATGTCAAATCATAACATTACAAACTTGAGCCTAGCGACATTTGTTAGGAGAACCGGTAATGACTTTACGGTATACCTGGTACATGGAATTTATAATACAAGATATGTGATAATATACTATGTGGCAAAAGAGAAACGAATTACCCAGTCAAAGTATATATTTAAGCTAAGTTTTGAAAAAACATTTACTGTGTTGAGAATAATAAATAATAAAATATAGCAGGAAAGTATAAATCTTTGTTGTTATCTTTTGTCAAATTAACGGAAGAATTGGTTTTTCTTTTTGTTTTATTTAGAAATAGTTTAGTTTGGTTATTCAATTGTAACACTCAATACCTATAAGGAAATGCATCAAAATACCAAGAGTTCGAAGACAACCAAATTATCACCATCTAAACGATTTCGAAAGGCATTGTATCGTCGAATTATACGAGACAGGTATTACATTTCGTGAAGTTATTTGCCCCAGTTCTTCGTTCTTGGAGAAATTATTATTAAAAAAGGAAGCAACATCGTAAATCAGAATCTGGGTGACCGAAAAGAACCACCGAATGTAAAGATACGAGATTAAGGTAGCTTCTAGGATCTGTGGAAAATGTTTTTTTTTTGGCACAGATAAGCCATAGAATAACAATTCATTCCATATATTACCGTATTCGTTTTCTCGGGTTGATTTCCTCTCGACCTCTGACTAGTTATCATTGAGCCCTTAAATTAGAAGTAGATTAGATGAGCAATATCGTTTCTTCAGATGAATCTCGTTTTTGTCTATGGGTCCATGATGGTCATAGATAGGTTCGACGTCGAAGAAGAGAAAGATGAATTTTACCATAGAGACTGCATTTACTAGAAGATTGATGGTTTGGGGTGGAGTGAGCATAAGAGGACTTCTTTAGTACTCCTTTGAGGCCATTTAACAAATGCTTAAAAATGCATTTATGAATCTGCTTCTGGGCTTCCGGGCTGGAACCGCATCACTGATATAACTGCCGACTTTCGTACCCATTCATATGGGACATCTTCAGGGCTCAACTACTGCTACTGTCTGTCGCACTGAAACTGGTGTAAGTCGATGGCGGACGGGTTTATATATGGGTAATGGGTCGTGGATCAATAACGCTCCATTGGTTGGGGTTGGTTTGTTTGGATATGCAGGATTGCCAGGCGTTGTGTAGGGGGTAGCCATCATCACGGCTGAGGTTATTTGGGCGCTTAGAAATCTCTATAGACTCACGAATTTTGCGACCATAGTAATGGTTAGTACGGGATAGGATCTTGGTAGAATTAAATTGGATATGGTGCCCAGGTTCTAGCCTATGCTCCGCAAGTGCAGAACCTGCTACGCGTTACAACCTAGTAAAACGCTCATGCTCAGAAACACGCGTGCCGATAGACCGCCTTGTTTCACCAATATATACACTGCCGCACGAGAAAGGAATCCTGTTCACACCAGGTGATTCTAAAGAAACACAGTTTTTTACGGAAAAAAGGGTCAGATGATTTGGAATGGGGTTCGAAGATGGTCTTGATGTTGTTTTTGAGAAGTTCCCTACTGATGCGGTCAGTAACACCTTGTATATAGGGTAGATAGGCTGTAGAGAGGGGAAGAGATGATGTATGCTGTGCATTGAGTTGCGGGACCTTGGGATTAAGATGTCGATCTATGGTTCGTTGAATATTATGAAGAAATTGTTGTTTATAAGAGCTTTGGTAACATGACCTAATTCCTGGGATAGAGAATGCTGGTCAGATATGTTTAAAGCTCTTTGGACTAAGGAGTTGATAACGCCCTGTTTCTGGGCGGGATGGTGATGGGAGAGGGCGTTAAGATACCGGTCAGTGTGTGTGTTATGAAGTGTTATGAAGTTCTGGAAATACTCTCTTTACCATATGTCGAAAGGCTAACTAATATTACATTCATGAAATGCAAGACAATACCCATCCTCATGTTACAATTGTTACAGTACGACTCTTGCAAGAGGCAAACATCGATATTCTCGAATGGCCGAGGGATAAATAAATTCACATTCACAAAATGTAAGACAATACCCATCCTCATGTTGCAGTTGTTACAATACGATTCTTGCAAGAGGCTAACATCAATATTCTCAATTAACCTAGACCTATGACCCATTTAAATATCTGGAATATGAAATGACAAAGCGCTGATATATTCTAACTCTTCAATGAACTTGAAACTCCAATTGAACAGCTACACGATGCCCTACAAGCTCAGCTTCCACAGGAATATACAGCGTGTTTCAAAAAGAATATACGTATTACAAAGTATTATTTTGTCCAAACTATCGATCGCTGCGCCTCGGCTCGGCTATTGGAGAAACGAATACATAGGTCTAGTTTATTTAATAGCCGCTAGATGTCAGTTGTCTTCTGTTTTTCTTGGTAACCGTCATATGTTTAAAATGGCTGCTCTCTATAATCTATACCTTTACTAGATGATTCGTTTTTTTTTACATAGTATATATTTAAACAAATAAATTATTAAAAAAAGATTTAATATTTTTATAAGTATTGTAATTTTTATCATATTCACATATTACCTGGATGTGATACTTTTATATTTCTAGGGAGGACCCGATAGTGAAAATAAACAAACAAATATGCAAATAATGAGGATTCTGAGTAGACAATACGGTACACCGGTATGTATAAAAACTAAGTAATATAATTTATTGTAAATCTAACCTGAGGAAACTTATTTAAATAGTTATTATTTGAAAGAACTAAGTCTTAAATCTGGCATATATTAAAATTAACAAAAAGGACAAATGGAGAACTGATCTATTAATGAAAGTTTATATATTGCATAAACACTATTACTATAGAATACATGTGTATGCAATAACAATGTTCTCATGGCACTTATTTGGTGTTTTAAATTATTGTTTAAATATTTATTCTCTTTGGTGTTTAAAATATCGCTTGCTTAAATATTTGTTCTTAAAAAAATCTAATTGCATTTGTATTTATTTGTATGTATTTGATGATTTTGCTTTAGTTCCTTGTAAAACGTTCTTATACCATTCAGTTCGAGATTTTTGTCAATTAGTCTTCATATACATTATACATAAATATATGTTTTTCCTCCCCAAATATAAAAGCACCATCACTTCAAAGTGCATCAACATATCACGTACATCTTTTTTCTTTACGTATATGCGTGTGTGCGAGCGTGTGTATACATGCATGCATGTAGCAATATTTGAACAATCAATAAAGACAGAAAACGAATAAAAAAGTCGAGAGCGAAGAAGTGGTGGTCGACGGAGGAGTATAAGAAGAAGAGGGCGAAGAGAAACGAGAAACCCGATCTCGAAATATTCATAAGATAAATAAAATCTGTTTAATTTGATACTTTCAATATTTGATCGTTTAATTTGTGCGTCGTGAAACGAGCGGATTCAAAAATATCCGTCTGTCCTTGTCCCTTCGGAGATACATTATGTATAGGTAGAATTCAAAAAAATAATAACGATAAAGTGAAGAGATGTCGGTGATAAGTAGAAGTTTAATACCATACAGCATGTTTTTTGGAGGTGGAATACATTTTTGCAGATGATAAAATGGTATAATTATTAAATTAAATTTGTCAATAATTGATTTTGTACTGTCTACTTATAGTAATTAGTAGAGTTACGCACTTTGTCCGGAATGCAAGGATATATTCTAAGGATTGCTGCTCGATGCGAATCGCAAACACGGGGTGGAAAGTTAAATAGGACCAAATGAGATAATATTTTAATTTTCCGACCAAGAAACAGAGGGCATCAGAAATTTGAAGGGTTAGGGTTTTCTATTGCTTGAAGTTTTATGGTGGTTAGTGTTACTCCCACTGCTTACTAGTAGTTGACAGCATTTGACAATCCTTTAGCATATTTTGTTTACTTCTTTTGGCGCTGCCTTATATTTTAGTGCTTTTGTGCGAAAAAATCAATTATAAAGAAATATTCCTGTTTATAACCTTCCATATCTTCTAAGGGGATACACAGTAACATGCTTACCATACGTACATACATAATCCAGTCCCCTTCTACCTTTCGGTGTAGGATACATTGTCACTTCCACTCGCTATGAGGTCCATTATCACTCTCACTTCTCACTAGGTTCGGTTCTCACTTCACCTACAGTCAGTTTGATTGTCACTTTCTCATCTCACTGTGCTTGTTTGCCCATATGCACGAACTGTGCCCATTTCCTTTTGTCTCGCGCCAATATCTAAGCCTCTTGCCAGTTTTCGTCTTTCTTCCTTAGCATTTCCTCCATTGTCTCGTCCCAGCTCCTCCTTGGTTTTCCTCTCTGTGTCTTTATATTTGTCTTTGCTTGCCATATCTTTTTTGTTTGTCCATTAGGTCCTATTCTGATTAAATGACCAAACCATCTCATTTGTTGTTTTTCTATTGAGCTCTTTATTGATTCAACTTCCAACATTTCTCTTATTACCTCATTTCTCATTTGGTCTCTTCTTGTGACTCCCAGTGTACCTCTCAGGAACTTAATTTCCGTTGCTTGTATTTTCGACTCTTGTTTCTTGGTGAGGGTCCAACTTTCACATCCAAAAGTCAATATGTGTTTACAGATAGTTTTGAATACCGTTTTTTTTTTGTTTTTTTGTTTATTTCTTTTTTCCTGATAAGTGCTTTATTCAGCGCATAGTACACTTTGTTTGCTCCTTCAATTCTATTGTTTATTTCTGCTTCATTTTTCCCATCTTTTTGTATGGTAACTCCTAGATATTTGTAGCTGTCCGGACAACATGCTTACCAAAAGTTTAAAATACTTAAACAGGACGATGTTTGCATCGTGAAGTGGCGAGTATCGTAAAAGGATATCAAATCGATGATCGATGTGGGAAGTTGCGATTAATGCCGAATATAACATCAAAGATCAAGAAGATATGAAAATATTCGGCCATAGTGTAGCATCAACTATATTAGGAATGAGTTTAGATAGTTTGAAATGACGATATTACACGCAGTCAGTCGCAGAGAAAACCGAACTATTTTCAAATAAAAATAAAAGCATAGCATTTTGGTAAAATTCATTTATTTTATTGAAAGTAGGCGCTTTCGGCTTCAATACGACGTTCTGCACGGTCAATTAACATGTCTAATGAATTTTTAAGTTCATCTTTAGGGATGTCGTTCAAGATCTCTGTCGACGTCTTTTTAATGGCTTTAACGTCGGCATAACGCTGTCCTTACATCGGCAAATGTAGTTTGGAGAATAGATAAAAATCACAGGGGGACAAATTCGGTGAACGATTGATAGTTAAAATGCCATTTGTAGTTAGAAATAAGCGTCTAGCGATGAAATGGTGCATTATCAAATAACAAACGCCAGTTACTATTTTCACGATATTGAGAGCGCACACGACGAATACGAGCCAAAAGACGCTTCATAACACCAAGAAAATATACAGCATTGACTGTTTGATTAGTTGAAAAACATGCTGTTGGTAATCATAAAAACAAATCAACATTGTCTTCACTTTTTACTTCTCCAAACGGCTTTTTTTCGATCTTTCTTCGCTTGGATGCTTCTATTCAAAGCTTTAACGCTCATCGCGAGTTACAATAAAACACCTGAAGTTTTCGTCCCTTTTTGAGTCTTAAATCAAATCTGTAGGATGTTGAATTCAGTTAGCTTGTGTGGTACAATCGTTGCACATATTTTTCTCAGTCCTAAATGCTGTGCCAAAATACGATGAATTAAATCTTTGAAAATATTTAATTCCAGTCTCACGTATCGCAATGAGGATTTCGACTCATTTCTGATAAATTTACGCACAAGTTTGATGTTACTTTCCGTAACCACAGATTCTTTTGAATCAGGATTTTCGTCGTCATGTATGTCCGTAAAACCCTCTCTAAATCCTTTATACCATTCACACACACATTCGTACATGATAAACACGTATTACAATACACTTGTTTCATCAAATTAAACGTTTCAATAAGCAATTTACTGAGTTTAAAACAGAACTTGATGTCTGCTCTTTGTTCAAAATTCATTTTTCGACCAATGCCAAATACACACTGTTACTTTATGGGCAATTTCTGTGCTTCTAATAATGCAAATGTCATGATATTTTGACATAACATTGGTGAAAGATTTATCTTACCGACGCACATTTTTTTAATAGATGACGCCACCGAGAATAACTATTTTAATAAATTTAAACGGAACTTAAGAACGTTTGCGTTGTATAGTATGTAGAGTGAGTAGAAGAATCCGATATGTAATCTATTTAAGCGCTACCGATTGATCGTTAAATTCTTCAACCTAGACTACTCACAACACGTCTTGAGCTTGTTGGAATTTTCAACTGATAAAGATCACTTATTCTATTTATATATGTACTTGTGTTCTGTCTATAATGCAATTATCACTTATTATATTTCTTGGGCTATGTGTACAGTAAGTGCTTTTACTAATACAATCATTGTTAAACAATATTAAATTATAAAGAAACAAATGAATTAGAGCATTAAGTTCTTTTAATATTTTTATATATAAATTTGTAGATTATGCATCTTAAGTACATTCGAAACGAACTCTCTGTATATTGGTATGTGATAGTACGATGAATTAAATGAAACAGACAATTAAAGGTGTGTCTTTGATTTAAAGGTGTACATAAATCCATAGGTCATACGAAGAACTCCAAGGTGGAATACCTGTCCCCACACAAGCTCGGTCCATATTAACTTAGGACAAGTAGAAGAGTGTTTTCCTTTCCTCTCTGTTCTTTTTTATTTTCCTTTTCAATCGTACTTTCACATTTTTCTACTTTCTTTCTCTTTCTGTGTGCCCGTCTCATAGTTTCTGCCGTGTTATCTTGCAAGCTAATTTCGATCTACTCAAAAGGGCCTTTTCGGTACTCTTTCGTCTTACTTTCCTCCGGTTTCGTTCACGTATGCTTTTAGTTTTGACTTATCTCTGCCAGCAACACGCACGTTTGTACACTCACACAGGTTCAATGAGAGATGCCACAGATGCTTGTCTATCACACGTGAACAAATATTTGCAAAGAACCTCCATTATCGACACCAACCCCTTTTCTTTCTGATTTCGGGCGTACAATTGTAAACCTCTAATATTTAAAAACGTATAGTTAACTAATTATTGGGAAAAATGATAAATGTTATTTGTATTTTTGATATATTCAGGTTGTTTTTATTCGTTATTGTTGTATTGATTTTTGCTTCTTTGGAATGTTTGATTATATTATTAATGTAATATTTGTAATCTTTTTGAGATAAAGTTACTTAAAGATTGTTTAGCATTTTTAATTACTTTTTATAGATTTTTTAATAATCTTAATCTAATTAACTTATCGAAACAGAAAAATATATTATGCACATACACAAGGAAAAAGTTAGTAATAAAATATGTATGTATGTATATATATATATATATATATATATATATATATACATATATACATATATACATATAAATATATATATATATATATATACACACACACACGCCGATTGTTTCGAGAACTTCTGTCCAACACCGTGAAGAGCCCGAGAATCTAATATTGCTCATACTTCCATGTTTTTTAGATAGTACTAACCTTCAAACGAAACGTCAAATTTTGACAGCAATCCGACCATTAGTTACTGAGATATTGCGTTAAGAGTGAAGCTACTTTTGTTATTTAAAAAAATGGAAAAAAAAAGAATTTCGTGTGCTGATAAAGTACTGCTTTTTGAAGGGAAAAAATACCGTTGAAGCAAAAGCATGGCTTGATGAGGAGTTTCCGGACTCTGCGCCAGGAAAATCAACCATAATTGATTGGTATGGTAAGTTTAAACATGGTGAAATGAGCACCGAAGACGGCGAACGCAGTGGACGACCAAAAGAGGTTGTCACCGACGAAAACATCAAAAAAGTTCGCAAAATCATTTTAAATGACCGTAAAGTAAAGTTGATCGAGATAGCTGACATCCTAAAGATATCAAAGGAACGTGTTGGACACATCGTGCATGAATATTTGCGGAAGCTCTGTGCAAAATGTGTGCCGCGCGAGCTCACATTCGATCAAAAACAACAACGAGTTGATGATTCTGAGCTGTGTTTGAAGCTGTTAAATCGTAATAAAACCGAGTTTTTGCGTCGATATGTGACAATGGATGAAACATGGATTCATCACTACACTCCAGAGTCCAATCGACAGTCAGCCGAGTGGACTGCACGCGATGAACCGGCTCCAAAGCGTGAAAAGACGCAACAGTCAGCTGGAAAAGTTATGGCGTCAGTTTTTTGGGATGCGCATGGAATAATTTTCATAGATTATCTTAAAAACGGCCAGTCCATCAACAGCGACTATTATACAGCGTTACTGGACCGTTTGAAGAACGAAATCGCAAAAAAACGGCCCCATATGAAGAAGAAGAAGAAAGTGCTGTTTCACCAAGACAATGCACCGTGTCACAAATCAATGAAAACAATGGCCAAATTAAGTGAATTGGGTTTCGAATTACTTCCCCATTCACCGTACTCTCCAGATGTGGCCTCCAGCGACTATTTCCTGTTTGCAGACCTCAAGACAATGCTCGCCGGGAAGAAATTTAGCAGGGATGAGGAGGTGATCGCCGAAACTGAGGCCTATTTGGAGGCTAAAGACAATTCGTACTACAAAAATGGTATCGAAAAGTTGGAAGAACGCTATAATCGGTGTATCGCCCTCGAAGGCAACTATGTTGAATAATAAAATCGAATTTTGCCAAAAAACTGTGTTTTACTATGGTAGACCGGGGACTTTTCAGTTCGACTGTTACAACCATATGTTCGAACGGTGGGTTCTCTGCGATGTTGGACAGAAGCTCTCGAGAGAATCGGCGTCCCGACGTTTCTATGATATCTCATCAACTTCTTCACTACGAAATAACTCCTGAAGAAGATGATGGTGATGCCATTGAAACGTCGAGACGCCGATTCTTTCGAAAACTTTTGTCTAACAACGCGCAAAGCCCGAGAATCTAATATTACTCATATATATACATATACATATACATATACATTTAACTAGACCGATAAACAATCTCATCGAAATTGTTTGTATCCCCTATAAAATATTCTAGATTTTTAGGTTATATTCTAGTATATCTGCCGACGTTTCGTACCCATTTGTATGGGTACGAAACGTCGGCAGATATACTAGTGACGCGGTTCCAGCCCGGAAACCCAGAAGCAGATAGCATCGGCCACGACCGCGGAAGTCTACGTACCAAATTATATTCAAGTAGTTTTAAATATGAACATTTTTCATGACAAACCTTGCTTTACAATAAAGATATGACTTTTCATTCAATTGTTTTAAATATTTATTTGTTTCCTAAAAGGAAGGACCAAACAAATCGTGACTTTTTTAAAAATCATTAAAAAAAGATCTGGGCCATTATTAATCTTCATTTTCAAATGGAAAAAATTCATAATTTAGCCTTCATCGAGTTACTTTTTAAAGAAAATTTGAACAGACTTCAGTTATTTTATGTAGTCTTTTATTCAAGTACAAAACAGAATGACGAATTTAACTGGAATGCATCACACACAAAACACACGCAATCTAACACACATAATACAGTCTTTCCTTTTTCAAATCAGTTTAAGGGTGGCGCCATTAATGTTACCTACTGTTCCATATCTCGAGGATACGGACTTTAGACATTAGAGTATCACTTGAAGTTAATTTATTGCAATGCCAAAAACACATTTATTTTTTCTTCGTTTTTCTTGTTTATTAGTTCTTTCATTATAAAGGTCGAATTTTATGTCGTACTTAAATATAATCGGATATTTTAAATATTTAAACATTTTTATTGCTTAAATTACTTAATAACGTAACTAAATTCTTTAGGATTTTAATGACGGAACTGATTGGCGTTCAAATATTTAAATATTCGTTATGCATCCAATTTCATTTATCGAGTGCTTTTTTAATGGATATTTTTCTATTATTAATAGGTAATAGGTACTAGTTATTAATGATTTGAAATGGAGTTTACTAGAAAAGAATGCAGCTATTTAGAGATACGGCAATTTATTTGGTATTGAGGGTCTTTGGATATAATACGTGTTATGATTAGGAATATTAGCTAATGGTTCTTTAAAAAGTGTCTTTTTTGAAACGTTAAAATTGTCAGTAATTTTATTAAGAAAATAACAATAAACGATAAAGAATCTACAGTAGGATTTAAATTAAATCCTAGAGCATTAGAGGCTAGCCTCTAAATATGTAACTTATTAAATGGCAGTAACTCTATATACAAAGGTAGCTGTTTATATTTCGTGAACTGACAACACTAACAGTATTGCCAGTTCACGAATAGCTCCGATCCCATGATTGCATCGTGAAGTTTGCCATTTTTGACAATATATTTATCTTGACAGTTTTATTAGCCGGTCGCTATTTTTATTGTTGACAGTAGCTTGGAAATTTTATGTCAGCGAAAAAATGGAATTAACTCGCGAACATTTTCGTGCAATTATTTTACATAACTTTAACTGAATTATTTATACGGTGATGAAGCACCGTCGAATACTACAGTCTATTGTTGGTATAGTGAATTCAAATCTGGACGGCATTCTTTGGACGATGAATTTCGTGAAGGTTGTCCCACAAATGTTGTTGTGTCGGCAAGCATTAATGCAGTATCTGAATTGATAATGCAGGACCGTCATGTGACATACCGTAAGATTGAGACATCTCTAGGTATTAGCAACACCAGCGTGTATAAGATTCTGCGTGAACATTTAGCCGTTAAGAAACTATGTTTGTGCCAAGAAATGCACAAAAAATACAATGACGGTGCTTCAAAAAACATTTATAAAGTCGTCATAGGTGATGAATATTGGATCTACACGTATGAACTCAATAGTAAACAGCAGTCGACTGTGTGGATATTCCAAGATAAGACGAAACAAACAAAAGTTGTTCGCGCACATCAAAACAAATGGTCGCCTGTTTTTTTTGGAAAAACCGGTCACGTTGCAACCATGCCTTTAGAGAGTTGTAGAACGATAAATTCCAAACAAAACCGACAACAACAGATCATTCTCCATCATGACAATGCGAGCTCTCACAGGTCGGTTCAAACAATTGAATATTTGACCGGGCAAAATTGAATTGATGAGCCATCCGGCGTATTGTCCTCATCTAGCACCCTGTGTTTTCTTTTTGTTCCCACACATGAAGAATAAACTTCGTAGTCAACGGTTTTCTACGCTTTAGGAGGCAGTTGAGGCATTCAAAACTCATATTTTGGAGATACCGCCTTCACAGTGGCAGCAATGCTTTTCGAATTGGTTTGAACGAATGCAAAAGTGCATTGATTTTCAAGGAAAATATTTTGAAAAGCAATAAAACTACTTTCGATAATAAAAAATTCTCCCTCGTACATCTTCAAACAAATACTAACAATAGAGCGTTTCCAGAGTCAATAGAAAATTGCGGAAATAATCATGATTCCTAAACCAGGAAAGCCAATCCGTCCAATCAAATCCTGTAGATAAATTAGCCTTTTCCCAATCATATTCACACTATCTGATAGAGTATATCTAAAATTAAGAAAATCAATAAATACTAAACGAAAAACATCTGATATATGATCACCAGTTTCCATAGGATACTGCCAAATAAAATATCGCTCTGGAAAACAAAAGTTACTTCTCAGCCTGGCATATTTGATTATTATCAATATAAAATTCGAAAGATTTTTCTAAGTAATTCAGTGTCGATGTTCCTTAAAGGCGAATAAGCCCTCGTAGTCTTAAACGCTTTAATATTATTGAAAGAGAAATTAGATTTTAACTTCCATTGATGATTAACTAGTTTTCAGTATTGGATGTTGAAGTGGAGAAGGAATTCTTTAACATATCATCAAAATAATTTAAGCACTGAAGATTGATATATAACCTTTGCACATTAATTTAATATGGCAAGGGGTTACATGTCAACCTTTAGTGATTAAGTTAATCAATCACAGCCTCCATCAAAATTACCACCAAAATAAGTATTAAATTCATTGTGAGAATAAATTGTAATGTTAGAGAGTTATCATTATTAAATTTATTATTAATGCTAGATTACAATTAATAGTGTATTTTTAAAACGTTCAATAATTAATTGATTCATAACTTTCCAAGTAATTATAAATTCTACTTTCACTCTGTATACTATTAAATTTAGAAACCTTAATATCTTTCAGATTACATTTGACAATAAATTTAAAACCCATAATAGCCATTTAACGTGGAGATTATTGTAATAAAATTCCTTTGTAAAAGTTTATGACTCATTTTACTTTTTAGAATTCGACGGCCGAGAAATTCCAAGTATTTGACAATATTAATTTCCCCTGTTTCACAGAATCGGATACATATTCTTGTACATTCAATCCGAAATAGAATAACGAAGAGTAACAAGAAATACATTTTTAAGAATGACAAAGATGGACTCTTAAATCTTTAATCTTCTGTTTATTACGAAAACGAAATATAAATAAATAAAAATAAATATTTTAGAAATTCGTTTTATTACGCATCCGAAAAGGGGTGATATTTTTACTTTTTATTTTTGAAACCGGATGACTTTAAATTTAGAGATCATCCGAGTAGATTCCCGAAATTGACTTTTAAAATAGTGGAACAGTAGGAAGTGACGCCAATAGTGTTATATAATGGACTGCATACAAATCCTAGGCGTGTTTATGTAAAATCGTTGGAGACCACCCCGGTTTGAACAGACCTACCCTCTCACAGAGTTTTGCCCTTGGCTGGTCCATTCCAGGGTACTTAATAAATATAATGCCGAGAATGTTTTTTTTTAATTCTTGTTATTCTTTTGTGTACGTATCTTAGATTTATGATCGTCTTTTAGAGATGGCAAATTTAAAATAAAATTAATTTAAACATTGAAGTATTTATGAAAAATTTTCTAATAAATATCAGAGATAGCTAGAGGAATAAAACACAGACGGATTGAAATATTTATGAAGTATAACTACATATAAATCTGTCTCAAAAAAACCCAAATCAATCTTATTGTTATAATGTTCTGTTGTCGTTTCAATAACTTTATAATCATTAATTTCTGAATTGCTTCTTAAAGCAAGGCTATGACTATTTTGATAAGGTTTATGTCACCAGTTCTACTGAACTGGTGGCATAATTAAAATATTTGTCTATTATCTATCAATGTTGGTAATGTAGTTATTGAAATGTACATGTATCATAACTAAAAGCATAGTAAATGTACACTACCGTCCATATTAGTTCGGACACTAGAATAAATTTAAAAAAAGGGAAAACAGTTTAAACTAATTTATGTCTGAACTTAAAATTTATTGTTTATAGGTGTTTATAAAGTATAACAATAAAGCATTTAATTAAATTAAAGCATTTCTAATGTTAAGTAAAGATATCTTAAATATTCCGCTCATCGAAGAAACCACCTTTTGCGCGAAGAATAGTCCGTACAATTCGAGGCATCCGTTACACCAGTTTTTCAAGGACTCTATTCGGTGTACTATTCCATTCTTTTTGCAATATATTCCACGAGTAATTTGTTGAGGTAAGACACACTTTTCGAACTCTCCTGTGCAATTCATCCCAGAACAATTCTATGGGGTTTAGGTCGGGGCTTTGCGGTGGCCATGTCATTTGTAAGGTATTATTGTTTTGTTCGCTGTTTAAGATATTCTTATATATTATTGCTGAGTGTTTGAGGTCGTTGTTTTGCATAAACACAAAATTTTTGCCGATTAAACGTAGCCCCGATGGTATTACATATTTCTAAATAACCCTCTTTTTGCAAAATGCAATCGATTCGCTTTAAGTCTCCTGTGCCGGCATACAAAAAACAACCCCAAACAAGCACAGTACTTCTTCCTTTTTTTGACGGTTGCCACTATACAATCCCGCGGCATTCTTTGACCAACGACCAATGATCAGAAATGCTCGGCTATAATATGTAATAATTTCTTAAATAGCGAACAAAATAGTACCTTAAAAATAATAACATGGCCACCGCAAAGTCCTGACCTAAACCCCATGCAATTATTATAGAATAAATTTAGATGAACTTTAAAATTTATTGGACATGTTGTTGTAATTGACCGTGCAAAACTTTGTATTGAAGCAGATGGCGACTACTTTGAATAATATAGCAGGTGGCGCAAAAGTAATGTCGTAATTTGAATTGGCTGCCATTTTTGCAAATGGCGCCAAATGTTTCTGTGCTTTGACATTTATGGTGTAGATATATAGAGAATTAGTTGTCAACAAGCCATGGAGCGATACACACCTCAAGAACGCCTATTTGACAAATTTTCAGTCTGTTTTAGCGCCGCGTGAATTTCGTCGTCGTGTTCCATATGCTCGAACAATTAAACGTTTGACTGAGCGACTTCTGCAAACTTGGTCGCCTATAGATGTCGCAAGAAGCGGCCGGCCTCGTATTGCTCGTTCGACCGAGTATATCGCTGCTGTTGCCTATGACGTCAGAGAGAATCCACAAACATCAACGAGACAACGATGCTCACAATTAGGCATCAGCAGGCGTTTGTTGCAACGAATTTTGGTGAAAGATTTGCAAATATTCCCCTACAAAGTGCAAACTGTCAACGAATTGCTGTCTGCTGACCGTCGGACAATGTTATCTTACTATCATACTGTTAAAATTGGTGCAAGAAGAGGATGATTTTGTATTAAAAATCATAATGATCGACGAAGCCCATTTCCACTTAAGTGGTTATGATAACAAACAAAATATGCGTTTCTGGGACACAGACAATCCACAGGAAATGCATGAAGAGCCATTGCATCCCCTAAAAGTAATTGTTTGATGTGGCATTTGTCGCGAAAAAGTGATTGGCCATTATTTTTTTTGAAGACGCCGATGACACCACCGTAACCGTAAATGGTGAGCGTTACAAGCAGATGCTAAACGAGTTTTTTTGCCGCAAGTTACTGCATGACTCTCGATAATTTATGGTTTCAACAACTATGGAGATTTTGAGACACCAATTTCCAGGTCGAGTGATCTGCCGTTTTGGAGATTTGAACTGGCCATCCAGATTGCCAAATCTAACAGCACCAGAACCACGAATCTTGCAAGTCTTGAAAGCTAACATTGAAGAAGAAATCCCCAATTTAGAACCAGAAGTTTTGCGAGCAACAATTCAAAATGCCGTAAAACGAGCGCAATTATGCATCAACTCGGGAGGTGACCTTTCGAGTGATATAATTTTTTCCAATTAATGTCATCAATTTTACATTTTCAAATAAACTTTTTATGAAAACAGAACTCTTTTTTTTCATTTATAACAAAATAGCAGCCAGTTCAAATTATGACATTACTTTTGCTCCACCCGTTAAATGAATCTTACCAAAATAGTAAGTTTTTGTTTTTATTTTAAAAAGTTCCGTTTTCTCTGCGACAGACTCTGCTTATATATTTCATATTACCTTATAGCGACATACTATCAGGTTGTTACATATGAAATGTCCGATTTTGTAAGGAATAAAAAAAGTCTAAATTTAAAAAATATAAATATTTATTCTGCAAAATAGTCTCAATTTACATCAATAGTTTGTTGCCAACGGCCTGGAAGCTGAAAAATTCCCTTTGAAAAGAAATCTAGGTTTTGACGGCTCACATATTGCTCAAACACTGCTATTACAGACTCCCGGTCATGGAAGACCCTATTTTTTAAGTGATTGTCTAAACTTCGGAAAAAATGAAAATCAGTTGGCGAAAGGTCAGGTGAATAAGGTGGGTGAGGGAGAATTTCGTAACCAAATTCCGAAAGTTTTTGGATTGTCTGTCGTGCAACATGAGGTCTTGCATTATCATGAAGAAGTATGGGTCCATGTCTATTGACTAGTGAGGGCTGCATGCGCCTCAATTTTTCATGCATAGTTTCCAGTTCGGCACAATAGGACGCTGCCGTGATGGTTTCACCAGGTTGCAAAAATGAATAGTGAATAATACCCTTACTGGTCCACCATACAGTCACCATAATCTTTCGCGGGAGAAGTGATGCTCGTGCATGCTGTCTTGGTGCTTCACCTCGATCTAACCATTGTCCTGACCGTCTCCGATTATCATGAAGTATCCACTTTTCGTCACACGTTACCACTCGATGAAGAAACGGTTCAACTTTCTGTCGATTAGCCAAAGAGGTAGCCACCTCTAATCGACGGAGCTTATTGGCTTCCGTTAATTGGTGCGGCACCCATCGATCGAGTTTCTTCACTTTGCCAATCGAAGAAAGGTGACGACTAATGGTGGCAATGGACACTTGAAATGTTTCTGCAAGGCTACGTACTGTTGTCGACGGATTACTTTCAACTTCTACACGCAGCTCGTCGTCATTAACGGTGCTACGCGCATATCCGCGAGGCTCATTTTTCAAATCAAAATTTCCCTCGCTGAATTTTTTAAACCATCGCCGTATTGTGCGTTCATCACACGTGGTTTCACCGAACTTCTGATTGATTTCTCGCGTTGCTGCAGCTGCATTTAATCCCTTTTTAAATTGAAAGAGGTAAATTGCCCGAATATCTCTTGCCGACAGCATTTCCATAGGCGAGACAAGGGCAGGTGTATTAATCTTTCCAAGAAATGGAACAGGTACACACTTCAAAATAAATACCCTTTTCTACAAATACAATAATAATTTTCACCAAAAATATACACGTCTTCACACAGGTGCGATTCAGTTCAGACTGAAGGAAAAAACGGACATTACATTTGTAACAACCTGATAGAATGGAGATTCAAGACAGATTTAAATATTTCCAATATTTATTGGCGGCAAAGTAAAAAAACAATAAGAACTGAACATGACTCTAGTAAAAATAACGAAAATAAAAATAACCTATGAAAATAAAATCCAAAAATTGTATTAGTAAATGTTAAATTAATATTACTCTTGAATATAGGCCATTCTTAATTCGAGTTCTTCAAATATCGGGAAGAATGTTTCATAATTTGTCCACATTATGAGTTGTAATATGTAGATTTCTATTAATTTGCCGCATTTCTATAACGCCTACGTACACTCCGCGCAACATGAATAGGACCACCCGACTTGTTGCAAGCTTTCGGTGGTTTGAAAAACAATTCATTTACTAAAAATACAATGCAAGTTTGTAATGGTATGATATGGCAAATAATACGCATTATTGCGCAATAGTGCCTAACGTTATGTATTGGGTGACGTAAGTACCACATACATAGAAAATGCACCGCGCCGGTTGGATACGACCAGTATTTAATAGTATGCTACCGGATAGTGTCGAGTTACAACGTGTATCCGGATAAACAAACATCTGTAATTAAGGGTATTGTGCAACGATGGGATGACAGAAGTGCTTAAGTATGGAAGAAATTGGAAAAATTAAAGCGTTCCATCAAGAAGGGTATTCCTCAAGGGCTACTGCAAAGAAAATAAGTCGATCACACCAGGTTTTGAACAATTTTATTAGGGATCCCGAGAATTATGGAAAACGTTTTAAAGGGCGAACAACATCCGTTACAACTAAGAGAGAACGTCGAGCCATATTACGCGAAGCATCGAATTCGGCATTAACGGCAAGACAAATCGCGAATAACGTTGGAACGAATGCATCGGTAAGAACTGTACAGAAGTTACTGAAGACCTGTCCGCATTTAAAACGTTTGAAAATTAAACGACGGCCTCCTTTAAGGGAATTTCAGCGCACTGCACGTCTTCAGTTTGCTCAAGCAAAAATGGGGTGGACAAGAGAATGGCAAACAGTTATTTTCAGTGACGAGAAGAAGTTTGATTTAGATGGCCCGGATGGGTTTTCTTATTATTTCAACGATTTACGTAAAGATGAAGTGATTCAGTCACGAAGGCGAGCCGATGTTGGTTCAGTCATGGTATGGGGAGCTGTTTCCTATAACGGACCTGTTGATTTAGTAATAGTGAAGGGCAGACAGAATTCGGAAAAGTACGTCCAGCTGCTGCAACAGGTGAAAGACAAATTTTCCAACGTTATGGCAGGTGGACCATTTATTTTCCAACAGGATAATGCCAGTATTCACACCGCGCGCATTGTTCGACGCTGGTTTCAAGAACAAGGCATGGAGGTTCTCGATTGGCCATCGCTCTCCCCCGACCTGAACATCATAGAAAATGTTTGGGGATGGTCGTCGCGTAAATTGTACTGCAATGCTACCCAATTCAGTTGCGCTGACGAACTAGAGCAGGCGCTGAAACGAAGTTGGGCGGAACTTCCCGTTGACTACTTGAGAACCCTGTATAATTCCATTCCATCCCGACTATTTGAGGTTATAAGAAATAATGGCAAAAGTACTCATTATTGAACAATAAAGTATTTTGTTATTGCAAACGAATCTTTTATTTTGTAGATTGGTCGTATTCAAGTGGCGTTTAATTACTCTACTTATTGTCATTAGTAACGTACATTTGCACTGACTTTTACAAAAATTATATTTGGTACCTACATACATCTTTTTATCAACCCTCTTATTTTCGAAAATAACAATTCCAGCGCGCTACCATGTTTATACCAACTACAAATGTCATATATGCAGTTGGTCCTATTCATGTTGCGCGGAGTGTATATTTAACAAAATTGTTCCCAAAAAAAAACAAGCAATTTAATCCGTAATTTCTTCAGGTGGGCTCAATTCCTTCCTACAATTACACCGATCGATTGCTAAGAAATACGCTTGTATACATTTCATGTTATACAGGTTATATTAGAAAGTACGTACATACATAAAGGCACTTATCAGAGTTCGATTTAATCAATAGCTCCCTCAAGAAATCTTACACAATGAAGATCTGATTTAACAGGGAGTAATCCAATTTTTCAAAATTGCATTAGATATAGTCGAACATAGTACAAGTATCGTTGCATAT
Organism: Dermolepida albohirtum; assembly: GCA_031893035.1. NCBI lineage: Eukaryota > Metazoa > Arthropoda > Insecta > Coleoptera > Scarabaeidae > Dermolepida > Dermolepida albohirtum. Next base: position 155,130 of record JAVIWB010001592.1, on the reverse strand, counting down.
ATGTGTGCATATGCATTATAATCAAATAATATAAACATAGAAACGAAGCCAGGTAAAATGAAGGCGGACATCAACCACATTCCTACCTATTTAGAAAGCACGATCTGGAAAAAGGACGTGATTACGTCCATTCCAATGAATTGACACAACATGTGACATGATTGTTATTACTTTCGTTAAAATTGCGAATTGGTGAATACCTGATTAGATTAATAAAAGCAATTTTTTAAATTTAAATGACTTCATTGGTCTATAGAGATAACTACAATGGAAACATCTAAGATCACGAAACTACAGTAAGATTTAGAAGTTTTAATAAGATTATATTTTACTCTATAAGACTATTTTATATAGTAGTAAAGTATGGCTATGCATTAACATACTGAATATCTTGTATTCATTTCTCAAAGACAGGCTATAAAATAACGGCATTGAACTTATGATAAAAAGTGTTCGAGATCATGAGTATGAAAATTATCTGAAATGTACACTTTAAGAGATTAGTTTAAATAAAACGTAATTATAAAGGCTGTTTCAAATTTCGCGGTTTTTTTAAAGAATAAATAAAACACAATTTGCATTCACTTTCAAAAACTTTTTATTGGAAATTGAAGTACCAGTTATGACATTTATTTGCCAAAAAATAATATCTGCCAAATGGCCTCCTCTTGCAGCTCCACGGACGTCAATTCTTTTGTTAAAATATTCAATGACAATTTGACATAATTGAGGCTCTATCTCACCAATGACACGAATAATTTCATCTTTCAAAGCAGGAATTGATTGTGGATTGTTTTTATAAACCTGACTTTTCACATAACCCCAAAGAAAATAGTCTGACGGTGGCAAATCACATGATCTTGGTGGCCAATTAACATCACCGTTTCTTGAGATTACACGTCCAAGAAATTTTTCTCTCAATAAATCAATTGATTCGTGTGCAAAGTGAGGTGTAGCGCATTCCTGTTGAAACCACATATCCTCTAGATCAATATTCATTAATTCAGGCCACAAAACTTCGGTTATCATCCGACGATATCGATCACCATTGATAGTTATAGCTTCACCAGCAGCATTTTTAAAAAAGTAAGGTCCAATTACATCACCTGACCTGTGTACTGTGTAAACAGTAACTTGTTTAGGATGTTTCTCATGAATAACTCGTGGACTTTCCTCACCTCAGATACGGCAATTTTGTTTATTAACATAGCCACCAAGTTCAAAATGTGCCTTATCGGAAAACATTATTTTTTGAGAAAAATCAGCCGATTGTTCATTGATGAATTTGACAAATGAACCACATTTTAAATGATCTAATGGCTTCAGTTCCTGTGTTATTTGAACCTGTCTTCAGAGCTAAATCCTTGTGTAAAATACGCCATGTTGTTGATCGAGTCCAAATTGTTGTGAACGTCGTCTAATTGACATTTCACGATCTTCAGCAACATTTTCGCGAACCAAACCAATATTTTCTTGTGAACGACCACTACGACTGTATTTTTCAATTTTTTGATCTTCCACGGAACCGGTCTCTTGAAATTTTTTAATAATTCGATCAATAGTGCTTTCAGATGGACGATTATGTAAACCATAAAATTCACGTAATTTTCTAAAAACTCTTTTCACAGAACGCTGATTTTCATAAAATAGTTCAACAATTTGAACGCGTTGTTGTGCCGTGTACGAAGCCATTTTTATAAATGTCATATACCACACTTTTTAAATGCCCACATACCCAGACAAATTCTGTGCGCCATCTATATTCTGTCTTTAACAAATTTATTTTTGGACATTTTTATTTATTTACCTGTAGTATTTTGAATAGTATTTTCTAATGTTACAGTTACTTTCTTTAATTCTCGAAATGATTTCGTCATCTATATTTTCATTAAGAGCTTATTTTCAATTCTTAATCTCTGTTATTTCTTTTAAAATTTTAATTTAGAAAAGTCAAAGAAATATTAAAAATAGGCAATTATTGTATAGCCTGCTTAAATAAAAGTGTTTTAAATACCCATATTAACGTTCGACAACTGAACGTAGCGTAAATCCCTTCTAATCTCTCAGCCAGTATATCCAACGAACAAAGCATAGTGATGCTGTTCGTAATGTATGTACATCTAATAACTCGTGGTAAGTTACTGGCTTATGACGCTGGTGTCAGAATTGCATCTAGAAAGGCTTTTCGTGGTTTCCCTTCTCGTTTAAAGTGAATGCCCACAGCCAAAGACCTTAATTCGCATTACGATCGCGGACGTAATTATAACTCGTAGACTGCCAATGTTCTTTTTAAATGTCGTTAAACTGATGTGAAAACATATTATAAAACTTGATTATAGATTGGTACTCGTAAATTTCGACTCTGGAGAAACTAAGACGCTTTAATTCCATTACTTTTTAAGTATTATTCATAGCATAATTAAATATATTAAAAAATAACTTCACTTATTGTTAATAAATATTGTAATATTTGATTGAAAAATCAGTAAAATAAAATTACTGTCTTCATCCATAAAATAATAAAACCCTTCATAGGGAGTACTTGAGTTATTCTAAAATTCCTGGACAATAAAGTATCCCAAAGAGAACCTGCATAATCCTCCGTTTTTAATTTTACATTTACACAGGTAAATCTGTATGATTTTTGTATTTATTACCTGCAAATGTTTTGCCTTAGAATAAAAGATATCGCCTAGGTACCTGTTTCTTATTTAATATCTATTACCTGAATCAGATGAACCGATTTACAGTTTCTCCGACACTAAAGATGGTCTTTTATCCTATCTGGACGTGAGTACAGGTTTTTTTTGTAAAGCCAAACCTTGGATAAATAAGGCGTTATGTCAACAATAAAGTTTTAAATTGGAAAAAGTAATTTTATATATCCGTTCTTTGTGTTTCATTTGTTTGAACAATGAATGTATATAGTGTCGTCACATCTTCTTCGAGATATCCAAGAATAAAACGTATATTTTATATAAACAACAGGTCATCCGGCCGCATTCAGTACAGAATGTTTTTACAGTCGATTTGCACCTTGCAAATATTTATTTTATTATTATGATTCGTTTGTGTGTGTGTGTATATGCGCGTGTGTTTAAACAAGTTCAAGCCAATTTACTTGTTTGGACGATTGATTCTTCTTGTGCGAAATTTCTCTTTGCATTTTAATTATTGCAGAAGAGAGGATGTATTATGACATTATACATACAGGTGTAGAAGGATTCACCAAAATACCCATCATATAATGAATGATGCACTAGAAGAATCATGAACACAACTATAGCTGTTACTTTCAACAGAATGAAACGATGATTCATTGTTACTTAGTCAAATTAATAAATTCGGCATTTTTTACTTTTGATATTCTGACGTATTTGAGGTTATAACAAGCGAAGGTGGCAGAGTTATGTAATATTGTTATTGCAACAAAATATATTTAATTATAATTATCGTTTGTACTATAATCTGACGATAGTCCAGTCTTTTTGTATTTATTATTTAATTAGCGATCAGAATTACAATTCTATGGGCGAATAAGTTGACTTAAAAACTATTCTACTGGGTAATAATATGATGTAGGCTCCTTCAACGATTAGTCCTCCTCATGTCTCTTGCAAGTCTGCTAGCCACCTTTTTATAAGCTTTCTATGGCACTGGCGTTCTTACAGAAGTAAAAGGTTGTTATGATAATTTACCAACTTATCATTTTACTTTACACTCTCTTCTTGACTACGTCTTTGACAAATGACGCTTATAAGTCTTCATAGAGGGTTGATATAATAGCTAACGCACCTTGGTACATGGTATGTTAGCTATCATCCGTAGTATTTTTGACTGGCTTGTTTGTATTATGACTACATTGGATTTGCTGGTGCATCCTCATTGCTCTACTCCGCAGGTCTAGTTCGGTTTGAAGGTGGTTTTGAATAGAAGAGTCTTGATTTCACCTGATAGATTAGATTTTTCTCCTGTAAGCCAATAAAGTTCCTTTACTTTGTTTTCAATATCTTTTAGCTTTTTGATAATGTATTCTTTTCAATTGAGTTTGCTGTCCATGTACATACCTCAATATTTTGTGATTATAGTTACCGGAATTTCTATACCCTTTAAATATAGTGAGGGATATCGACCTTGTCTCCATATGTGTCTAGGTATGTTCAAGATTTTTTGACATGTTCAAGATTTTTTGACACTTTTTCCGTTTCATAAATATTACATATTGTCTAGGGTTCTTTACAAAATCTTACTAATGTAAGGACCAGTTTGACATATCTCTACACAATAACCAATTGTTTTTCTTATTTTATATATTGTCTGTCTAAATCTAAACTACATAAGCTATACATTATGCTCCTCATCTCAACGTTTTGACAAAAATTTCGTAGCGAATGTTAAATATTGCCGTAAGGAAAAAGTAAAGTAATACAATAAAACCCAAAGTACTTATTCTTCCTCCAAATTTATTTAATTTTCTCGAAATTAGTTCCTGTCTGAAGTAAGACACTTCTTCCAACGTTTCCAAACTTCATAGGAGTAATTTTCCAGTATAGCTTTCAGAACGCACTATCTTTCGAGTCGAGAAAATGCCATATGGTGCTTAACCTGGAAAATATGGTTATTGTTGACCAATGCGTTTTGAGCGCTTGGCATGAACGATGAAGTGTGACAGCATGCATTACCACGATGCAAAAACTACGAGTTATATTCGTATGATACAGAGTCGTGCAAGCGATGTGTAAAACAAATTATGCTCCTCTGGCTTGAAAGAAATTATATAGTCTACTACACCAGGGTAATTAAGAAAAGGTTAATAAGACTTTGATTTTTGAACGATTTCGGCGTGGTTTTCTCGGTTCACTGCATTGATCTGCTGGTTTGGGAATATCAGCATAGATTCATCTTATCAGCTGTATTGATGCGTTTCGTGATAGTTAGAAATCAACTCAGAATAAACATTAACATGCCGTTTAAAAAAATTAAGTAATTTTGGAGTCAGACAAGGTGAATCACACCTGTGACACACTTGAAGCACAGTTTTCAAAATACTTAGCTTGAATCAGTCCAAATAATATTCCAGTATTATTAACAAGTTCCTTAATTATCAATCGTCGATTTTTGAGCACGAGATCTTTTACTTGCTTGATGCGCCATCCAAAGGCCATCCAAATCGCCTTTCGTCGCATTCTCAAACTTCTTTGAAAATTTTGTATATTAAATACTCTTGCTATCGACATGCACTGGAACTTTTTTCTAGCATTTGCAACGTACCTGTGTCAAAAATTTAAATCCGTAAATAAAATTCTTTGCTCAATAAAGACAGACTTCGAGGACACTTTATTTTGTGACAGAAAGCAATCGTTTTGGCAAATACTCTCTAACAAGAATTATGACATGCAATTTTGTATAGAAGTCAAAATTGGTGCTACAAACATGGTAAATAAATATTGAGCTCGATTGCATTAACCTATTTGAATAAATCAGTCCGAATACCCATTGATCACAATAGTATATTTCAATTAAACAGAAAATATCTTAGACTATTTGTTCAATCAATTCCTTAACTTACTAAATATAATATATATTATTATTTACGAAATTTATAATTATATAATTGTGTAATTAATTTGATAATGGAATAACCTACACTGCCAAAAGGCAAACACACGTATGAATGTATTGATTTGCTGGCCAACCGTTATTGATATTATTTTAAAGAAGAAAGGGTGGAACGCTTGCTTTAATATTAAAAGGAGAATGTATAAGACTTCATGTCTTAGATTACTTGATTTATTTTAATCTATAGACGAGGGTGAAAGAAAAATGCGTTTAGCACATTAATCACCCGTCAAACTTACAGGTTTCGTTCAAGCCCTTTAATTTTGTGTACACAGTCTGTCGCAGAGAAAACCCAAGTTTTTTAAAATAGTAATTCTTAGTGGCGCCATCTATTAAAAAAGTATGCGTCAGTAAAGTAGATCTTTCACAAATTATATGTCAAAATATCATGACATTTGCATCATTAGAAGTCAAGAAATTGCGCATAAAGTAACAGTGTGCATTTGGCATTGGTGGAAAAATTAATTTTGAGCAAAGAGCAAATATCAATTATCTGTTTTAAACTTGGTAAATCGCTTACTGAAACGTTTAATTTAATGAAACAAGTGTATGGTGATGTGTGTTTATCACGTACGAGTGTGTATGAGTAGTATAAATGATTTAAAGATGGTCGTACGGACATAAATGACCACGAAAAAAAATCTGTGGTTACGGAAACTAACATCGAACTTGTGCGTGATTTTATCAAAAATGAGTCGAAATCCTTATTGCGATACGTGGGAATAGAATTAAATATTTAAAAAGATTCACTTCATCGCATTTTGAAACAGAATTTGGGACCGAGAAAGATTTGTTCAAGGTTTGTACCACACAAGCTAATTGAATTCAATATTGTACAGGCTTGATAAAAGACTCAAAAAAGGACGAAAACTCAGGTATTCTATTCTAACTGACGATGAGACGTGGTGTTTTTAATATGATCAAGAGACCAAGCGCCAAAGCTCTAAATGGAAGCATTCAAGCGAAGAAAGGCCGAAAAAAAGCCGTTTGGAGAAGTCAAAAGTGAAGACAATGTTGATTTGTTTTTATGATTCGAAAGGCATAGTGCACAAAGAGTTTGTACTAACTAGTCAAAGAGTCAATGCTGTATATGAAGCGTCTTTTGGCGCGTATTCGTCGTGTGCGCCCTCAATATCGTGAAAACGGTAGCTGGCGTTTGTTACATGACAATGCACCATCTCATCGCTCGGCGCTTGTTACTAATTTGTTAACTACAAATAGCACTTTAACCATCAACTATTCACCGTATTCACTGGATTTGGCTCCTTGTGATTTCTGTCTATTCTCTAAACTATCTTTGCCAATGTAAGGACAGCGTTACGCCGACATCGAAGCTATCTTGAAGGACATCTCTAAAGATGAACTTAAAAATTCATTCGACAAGTTAATTGACCGTGCAGAACGTTGTATTGAAGCCGAAGGTGATTACTTTGAATAAAATAAATTTTACCAAAATACTAAGTTTTTGCTGCTATATTAAAAAAATTCGCCACTGCGTAAGGGTATAAAAGCGCGTATGCGAGCGATGTCTACTACAATTAGATTTTACCATTTTCTGTGTCAGCTGATTTTTTTAATTATAATTACGGGTAATAATGGAAAGACAACGCGATTTGACTCATGCACAGGCTTGGAGAGCCATAGGTCAATTGGAAGGTGGACGGACAGAGCTAAAGTTTTTGCAATTAGCCTAAGTGTGATTTCGCGTTTGTTGAATCGGTTATTAAAAACTGGCGATGTTCAGAGAAGATGAGGACAAGGACGCTCAGCATTTTCTACACTTTGAAATTGTTTTGAAAATATTACTAATTGTTGCAATCATCAAAGTCTGGTTATTTGTTGATCTCATTATTTATATGTTTCATATGATATATAAATTGCAAGTTTTGATTTACTATTTTGAATTTTAAATACCGTTGCATAGTAATTTCTATAAACTCCACCTTTAAAATTATTCAAAAATACATTCGTTTATAATCCTTTTTTAAAAATGTAGTGAATTCTTAAATTGCTAACAGACGTAAATGTGCAAAACCCAACGAAAACCAGTGTATACGCATTAATATACATAAACTGTATCTATCTTCATCTCTTCAAAATACCTCTTTATCATAAATATCCCTTCTAATGTATATTGCGTTCGAGTGCGTAGGTTTTCCGTGACGTCACTTCCGACCTACCCTAACCGTACAGAGCACGTGACAAGTCTAAAAATATTAAGTCTCCGAATAAGTTTCTTTCCTTTTTCTTCGCCATAACTTTGTCTTCGTCTATTACACAGTAAACGTTAAAACGTGCATGTCAAAAAGGGTGTTTTTGGTCGGATTTCTCTTCGAAAGTATTCTGTTTTGTTTGTTTGTGTTTTGTTTGTCATTGCCGTTTGTCGTTTTTGTTTTTTTTACTCTTATTTTTTTTGAGGTTGTTCCGTTTATTATTTTCTTGTACTTTATTAGGATTTTTTTTTGTAGTTTTAATGTAAACCTGTTCGGATTAATTGAAATATGTACTGCTCTGTTCAAGCAATAAGGTTCATTTCATTGCTTTAAAAATACAGTCTATTTTCATGTAGACATTGCGAATATATAAAACAAGTATGACGAGGGTAGCCGTTTATATTTCGGAAACTGGCAACACTGTTATTGTTGCCTCCGATCTGATGATTGCATCGTGAAGTTTGCCATTTTTGACAATATATTTATCTTGACGGTTTTATTATTCGGTCGCTATTTCTATTGTTGACAGTAATTTGAAACTTTTATGTCAGCGAAAAAATGGAATTAACTCGCAAACATTTTCATGCTATTATTTTTCATAACTTTTGGCGTAGATTAACTCAAGAAGAATGCATCGACGAGCTGTATTCTTTATATGGTGATGAAGCCCCATCGCAAACTACAGTATATCGTTGGTAGAGTGAATTCAAACTTGGACGGCGTTTTTTGGACGATGAATTTCGTGAAGGTCGTACCATAAATGTTGTTGTGTCGGAAAACATTAATGCAGTGTCTGAATTGATGATGCAAGACCGTCATGTGACATACCGTGACATCGAGGCATCTCCAGGTATTAGTAACACCAGCGTGCATAAGATCCTGCATGAACATTTAGCCGTTGAGAAGCTATGTTCACATTTGGTATCACATAATTTGACTCACTCAAAAAAGACTCGTGTCTATTGGTGCCAAGGAATGCACAAAAAATACAATGACGATGCTTCAAAGAACATTTATAAAGTCTTCACAGGTGATGAATCTTGGATTTATACGTATGAGCCCGATAATAAACAGCAGACTGTGTGTGTATTCCAAGATGAACCAAAACCAACAAAAGTTGTTCGCGTCCGAAGCACATCAAAACAAATAGTCCCCTGTTTTTTCGGAAAAACCGGCCACATTGCAACCGTGCTTTTAGAGAGTTGTAGAATGGTCAATTCCGAATGGTACACAACTATTTGTTTGCCAAATGTTTTTGAAGAAATAAGTAAAACAAACCGAAAATGACAGATCATTGTTCACCATGACAATGCGAGCTCTCTCAGGTCGGTTCGAACAATTGAATATTTGACTGGGTAAAACACGAATTGATGAGCCATTCGCCGTACAGCCCTGATTTAGCACCCTGCGATATCTTTTTGTTCCCACACGTGAAAAATATACTTCGTGGTCAACGGTTTTCTACGCCGGAAAAGGCAGTTGAGGCATCCAAGACTCAAATTTTGGAGATATCGCCTTCACAGTGGCAGCAATGCTTTTCGGATTGGTTTAAACGAATGCAAAAGTGCATTGATTTTCAAGGAGAATATTTTGAAAAGCATAAAACTATTTTCGATAATAAAAATTTTTTTTGTTTGCTATTCCCGAAATATGAACAACTTATTTGAAAATTAATGTGGAAGGGGTTACATATCAACCTTCAGTGGTTAAGTTAATCAACCATAGGCTCCATCAAAATTACCATTAACACTTATCGTAAAATAAATATCATAACTCCATTTATTCATTTATTTTAACACCAAAAAATGAATTGTCGGCTGGGAACACGGAATGACGAGTTAATTATAGTATTAGAATTAATTCCAGAATTTTATATGTGTATTATACTAAGTGAAAAGAGGTGAAATAAACAAATTACAAATTAAAATTGTTGTTTTCAAGTCCGAAGATTTCGTTTTCGGAGTTTACGTACATTTTAATTTAAATCAAATAAGGTGATTTTGATGCAGCCTGTGGTTGATTAACTTGATCACTGAAGGTTGATATATGTATAACCCCTTGCCACATTAATTTTCGTAATTCTGTATACGTATTTCGACAACTAAGTTGTCATCATCAGCAGATAAATTAAGCAGTGTTGCACCTGGAGAACTACGGCAATGAATACCCGTACGAAACAATCAATCCCGCACACGATCCGTACCGCTGAAAGCGTTGTGTACTAAAAAAATATACGAAAATTAATGTGGAAAGGGGTTATATATCAACCTTAGTGATTAAGTCAAATAAGTAGTTCGCAAAAATGAAAAACATTTTACAAATTATATTCCTAAAATGTGAGACGATTAAGGGAAATGTCCCCCAGATTTATCCATGCTTTTTAAAATTGTTCAAATAATTTTTAGATGAACGTGTAAGTGCGATGTACGAGTATCTTTAAACAGACACTCCAGACAAGCAGGCTCGACAACACACGAATTTTTTTATACAAATTACTCAGTCAACGTGCGTTAACATTTACATTACCAATGCAAAACAAGTTTTTCGAATATTTTAAGAATACTAAATCCATTTGTCTTAATGTTACAAGTTTACATTCATTTTTAACTAGGTATTTATTTTCATATAAACACTTAATAAATTACCAAATTAGCATATTTTTTTGCATCATACCAAATATGTTCATAGTTCAGGCTTATGGCAATCTAATGGATTAAATTTCAATGAATAAACTTTTTTTTGTATTATAGCTCGTAACAAGGAACCAACGGGGATATAATTTAAATATCTATGCAGTATATTATAAAAGTTACGACAAAGTAGATTTCAGTGCTGCCAACTGAATCAAATATATAATATTGTATTATGTATTGAATAAAATGATTAAGTATAAAAAGTCTTTAACAGATTATAACACAGTTATATGTGTTAAGTAAGTATAAGGTTTTCCAATAGGGATGATATGATTTTGAAGTGACATTTCGGCCATTTGTAATATGTAATGATCTGTCGTTTGTCTTCCATTGTATTCAGTAGTGTTTACAATTTCATCATGGAGAGATATACGCAAGAACAACGTTTACAAATTATTCAGTTTTATTATCAAAATAATCGTTGTTGTTGAATTTGATGGAGCCTGTGGTTGATTGACTTGATCAATAAGGTTGATATATAACCCCTTTCCACAATTAACTATTTGTAAATTCTGTATACGCATTTCGACAACCAAGTTGTCATCATCAGCAGATAATTTCAAAGTGTCGCACCTGGTAAAACACGGCGAAAAAATTGCACGAAAAAACAAACTCCGTACGCGATCCTCACCGTCACTGGTTTTGAACGGCGAGGATCGCGTACGGAGTTTGTTTTTTCGTGCAATTTTTTCGCCGTGTTTTACCAGGTGCGACACTTTGAAATTATCTGCTGATGATGACAACTTGGTTGTCGAAATGCGTATACAGAATTTACAAATAGTTAATTGTGGAAAGGGGTTATATATCAACCTTATTGATCAAAAAATAATCGTTCTCCAATTGCAACTTTTCGTGCGCTTTTGCCATTTTATGGTCGTAATAATCGCCCAAGTGTGCTCGCTATTCGTCGAATTGTTAAAAATTTTGAGGTTACATTTTCTTTACATAATTTTCAAGTGCCAATAAGACAAAGAACCGCTCGAAGTAATGCAAATATTGCTGCCGTTCAGGCAAGTATTACTGAAGACCGTAATTTGTCGATTCCAAGACGTTCTCAACAATTGCGACTGTCTCAAACCACAATCTGGCGGATTTTGAGAAAGGATTTGGGTTTGCATCCCTATAAAATTATTCTCATTCAAGAACTGAAACCATTGGACCACCGTAAACGTCGTGAATATGCTGATTTTGCCCTGGAACAATTTGAAGACGATAACGATTTTTTTAAGAAAATTATCTTCTGTGATGAGGCTCACTTTCATCTGGATGGTGTGGTAAATAAACAAAACTGTCGATTCTGGTGCGAAGAAAATCCACAAATTATTTATGAAAAACCATTACAGTCACCTAAATTGACACTTTGGTGTGGCTTTTGGTATGGTGGCATCATCGGTCCATACTTCTTTTAAAAGCTGAAGCTTGTAACACCGTTACTGTCAATGGAGAGTGGTATAGATTGATGATAACCAACTTTTTATGGCCGACATTGGCAGAAGTTGATCTTGACAACATTTGGTTCCAACAAGACGGGGCTACGTGCCACACAGCAAATGCAACAATAGAATTATTGCGAGAAAAGTTTGGAGATTCGATTATTTCAAGAAATTGTGATATTGAATGGCCTCCAAGAAGTTGTGATTTAACACCATTAGACTATTTCTTGTGGGGTTAGATTGATGATAACCAACTTTTTATGGCCGACATTGGCAGAAGTTGATCTTGACAACATTTGGTTCCAACAAGACGGGGCTACGTGCCACACAGCAAATGCAACAATAGAATTATTGCGAGAAAAGTTTGGAGATTCGATTATTTCAAGAAATTGTGATATTGAATGGCCTCCAAGAAGTTGTGATTTAACACCATTAGACTATTTCTTGTGGGGTTATTTGAAGTCATTGGTCTATCGAAATAAACCAGACTCTCTTCAAGCTTTACAAGTCAATATTGAACGTGACATTCATGACATACGACTAGATTTAGTGGAAAAATTGCTCGAAAATTAGGTTCATCGAATTCGTTCCTGCAGAAGAAGTTGTGGAGGCCATTTGAATGACGTTTTATTTAGAACTTAATTGTATCGATTATACTTCACATTAAATAAAAACTTTTGAATTTTCTTAACAATAAGTGTGTTTTTTTAAAGAAATCATATCACTCTTATTAGAAAACCTTGTACTTCATATTACAGAATAAATGTGGAAGAACAACGATCGCGAGAAAGATGAAATTTCTGAGAAAAAGAGCAAATGAAATGAGAGTTAGCCCTGCGAGCGTTCGGTCAATAGCGCGTACTTCGTAGAAGTGCAAGAGGTTTCGCAAGTAATAAAAGAAGTTAAACGCTAGGAAGGAATCCTTCATTAATAACACAAATCTGCCTGAAGATCGGTGAATTCCGTGAAACATATGTAGTACATAGGGTGTTATTAATAATAGAATGATTCCTTTTAACATTCTTTAATTGGCAAAAAGCCGTGATGCAAGCGTCTGTCTATTACACACTGGAAACTTAGTTACCGATCTGTGAGATAGACGCGTTCTCGCTTTGTCGGTCAATACATTCTTGTATTGGACGAAAGAGGGAGGCAATAATATTATTCACTTCGCTCACAAGTTTGCAATAAATATATTTATTTTATTCAAGTTGTTTTTTTTAAAGAAATGATTACAAAAATATAATAGAAAACAGTCAATAATCATTGGGAATGCAGTATACTAACATCGATAAAATTGGATGTTATTTGTACCTTTTTCTTTATTGTCACCTATTGTAACAAAGCATTTTGACTCTTACAAAATCTTTATTATCATTATCTATGTACTTTCTACTATTTAATAAGAGGTTTCGGTATTGATATGCTTAGTAACATTTCTAGAAGTTGTCATAACTTCTATGTTCTTAGCTTAACGTTTAGAAATCTTACAAAAGAACTGGCTTGCAAACTTCAGTGGTCGTTGTCAATAATTTGCAAGTGAAGCAGCAATACCAATCAGGCGATTCTAGTCCAAAAGCCCAGAAGAAATCTTACAAAAGACAAACTTTTGCAAGTACTAACATCATACAATATTTTACACATGCGATTTATGGTTTTCACCTTCCCATAATCTTTATAAAGCTTAAACATTTGATCTTGTTGCTGAAAGCCCCATGCAAATTTTGGAAAAGTAACGAGTTCGAAAATTTCAAGATGCGGTAGAGATAGCCACAATATTTCGAAATTTACATTTTCCTAATACAATAGTTTGTAATTCATGCCATTATTAAAAATATTAAATGAAAGATTTAAGTAATGAGCAAGCATTCCAGATCGAGCGATAAAATATGGAGACTCGCTAATATCCGTAATAAAACGATTCTCTCTAAACGATTCACCGTGTATATATTCTTCAGTATAGAAGCAGTAATTAAAGAATAGAAGACACAAACGTGTATTTTTAATTTTTTTATAAATCTCTTTTTTTCGGATCTTCTTGGTAAATGTTTAGATATCGAATCTGCCGAAACGCACCCGTGCGCACCACATGTTACCCTAACCTAGCCCAACCCTCGAATTTACATGTTTGACTAAGCAGATTGACTGAATTGAAATCAGTGGCACTACACAATGCGGCCGACCCACCCGTTTCGTTTGTTTTCTGTCACATATACACATAAACGCGTTAGAAAGAATGAAACGCACAGAATGAAAGAGACGGTCTTCACGCCATTCATTGTATCATCGTTGAGTGGGTTTCTTTGGAGACTTTTTTATGCACTTCGAATCGTTTAAAAGAGACATAATTTAATTGAAAGTTTAGACAAATTAAGATTGAAATCTGTTAAGTGGGCTAAATTTGTTTTTTTCCGTATTCGCGCGCATAAACCTAATTATATCGATACCAAATCTAATATATTGCAGCACATTATGTTTAATTTCATTTCGCATTTTTACTATACCTTGTCTCAGAATAAGAAAGAATGATCCAAATATTGCGCCAAAATAGTACATATTTTTAAGAGGTTTCATTGGTTCTTGAACAAGCAAGTTTAATACGGATATATTATTTAATCAAATCTGTACTTTTAAGTACAAAAATGAAATGAGAGGGCACCAAGGTTCTAGCAAACAGTTAGCATCACCACCCAAAATGCGCGAACGACTAGAACACCTGACGCATGAAGAAAAACACACAGTTTTGAATATATATATAAAATGTTTACGCTGCAAACTACACCAATGGGATCGACAGCAATTGTAACGAACATCTCTGAAACGCTAAGTAAGTTGTAGGTATTACTTCTATAACAATATATTATAAGCAATGTATTGTAAGGCTATCCAAATCAACTGTATATCGAGTTATCCAAGAATATAAACAGACAGGTGAAGTCAGCTCTCCTAAAGAACGAGTAGGTAGACATTCAAGGTTTCTAGAACTTGATGAATCTGTCAAAAGTACTGTACGCTGGATGGTGCATGGTTTCTTTTTTAAAAACGTACTTCCAACACTTAATAAAATATTGGGAGAAATAACTAGAGATGAGTCCAGACCAAAAATGAGTCGAGCAACTCTACATAGAATCTTGAAAGTCATTAACTTCAAGTAAATGTTAATGAAAAATTGTTTATGTTATAATATATTCATATCTAATTTATATTTCGGATATGTAAAGCGAAACAAGAGGAATATGATGAAGTTATCAGGCGGAGAAGAAAATATCTGACAAGAATAAAACATTACAGAGATGAGGGTCTTCTAATATTTTACCTAGACGAAACATGCAACTATAGCAAGTGCACGACAAACTTTTGATGAAGGATTATCTACAGGAATGAAAAGCCCTAGTGGTAAAAGCCGGTGATTAATAATACTCCCCCTAGGATCTGAAATCGGATTTGTGGAAAATGGACTGTTGCTTTTTGAAGGTAGAAAAACAGCTGATTACCATGATGAAATGAATGGTATTATTTTTAAGGAATGGTTTGAACAAGTATTGCCTAGGTTGCCAGATAATGCTGTTATCATAATGGACAATGCATCATATCATTCTCGCTTCCTACGTCTTCCAACTTGATGGAGGAAAGCTGCAATCCAAGACTCGTTGCGTTCTAAAAATATTGAGTATAATGCAAAAATGTTACGTGCTGAATTATTGCATTTAGTGCGTCTTCATAGGGAATAATATATTATATGTGTTATGTAGCTGATCAAACGATAGCTGCTGCAAATAAAGTTGTATTGAGGTTACCACCATATCCTTCTAAAAATACTACATTCAAAATGTCACATGTACGAGAACTTTTAATAGAAGCAATTACAAATGTTACAATGGATAATTGGAAGAATTGTATCAACCATGTGATTAAAGTAGAAAAAAAAATGTGGTACTTAGATGGGTTAATGGATGACATTGCGTGCGTCCGATTAGTTGTGCTGCTAATGTTTCTATATTTATAATCTTTATTGTATTTTTGATGGAGTTTTATAATAAATTTTAACAATAGTTTACATTTTACCTTGAATTTCACAAATAAAGGTTTGGACAATCATATTTCCATTCAAATGAATTTTTTTAAAATTTATTTTTATATAAAAAAGGAAAAGATTAATATTGTTAACAAACTACTACATTCACAACTGTTTATGTTTCAATTTTATGGTAAGTTACATTTTTAAGCTATGTGTTCCTAGTTTTAGCGGGATATATGAATCACTCCTTATTTTGAGACAAGGTATAACCCATTAAAATGTTTTGAATTTCAATTATACACTTACTTATATTAGTATATATGTTCAGCAAATACAATCATCGGTTTGTCATACAAAATAACTTTATTAATACGTAAAGCAATTTGGGAAGTTGATTGTACCTAAATTAACTTGTTTAACAAGTAAAATAATGAGTATCATATCATCGTTTAATCTATATAACTTATCACATAAGTTATTTTTTCTTTCTTGGAGGAATAACTTGGTTAGTGAATGGAATATCTTTACATTTTTGATGCATAATACATGTACGATCAGTCATAAAAGTATTCATACGCTATGTGAATGTTGAATGTTAATAAATGTTAACATTCGGCTGTAATAAAGCATATTTATTTTACCATTTATCAACGTTAAAAAACTATGAAAAAATATGAAAAGTGTTATTGTGTACAACTTCAAAAGAAGAAAAAAATCTCCTTTTTTGTAAAATTGTATTTCTACAGCTCAAGGAACTGGTTCCTAAAAAATTATTTCGCTTTGAAATTACAAGTTCTCGATTTTTTGAAAGTTCTCCCTTGAATAGAATCTTTGTCTCGATTTTTCTGATCAAATATACCAACGATTTTGTATTGTAATTTCCTTAAATCATACTTAGAATTTCAGTAAGTGATTCCAGGAAAAGAATTTATAAAAATTAAGAAATAATTGGCATATTATTATTTATATTTATTACTATAATTCAGATACCTTCTACCTGATAAGGGCTGTTCATTTCTTTAAATAGCTTTCGATCAAGTCACTAGTTTCACTACTTTCTTTTCTCATTTTCAATATTAAATACATACTTTCCAAGGCACTAAATCTGTTGGATAGACATGCTTGTAATTCCATTTTATGTTTGGATATTTTGCTTTCCTAGAAGTGGTTAACCGTGATTTGGCTCTTATATATTATGTACATACACTACCGTCCATAAATTTAATCGCACTACAGATAATTTTAATTACAGAAGGAAATAAAATATTTAAGTTAATATATTGAAATTTTATCCAAACTAAAATCATTTTACATATTTGCACGTTATTTAACTAAAGTATTTTGTATAAACGAATGAACGCATTATTTTCTATTTCAAGAAATAATATTCTGGTAAGAAATACAATGAGGGTGTCATGGAGATTATCCCTTACTCGGAATTGTTTATTCTATGGTTTATTAGGTGGACGTAATAGCCAGTCTATATCTGATACTTATGCGCTCGTAAGGGTATATTTTATGTCTATTACACAGTGAATACTCAGTTCACGTTGTTAATGAAGTGTCAGCAAGTGCTATCGAGTGAGCGTATTTTTTTGAAATTGTGTTTAAAACATGGCAAGGAGAAAGCAATTAACTCTTGAACAAAGGGCAAGAATTATTGCTTTGCACGAAACAAAGCTTTCTAATACAGCAATCGCCCGAAAACTAAAAGTTTCCGAGTATTGTGTTCGTCAAACTATAAAGAGAATGGCAGAAACTGACCAACTCGGAGACCGAAAACGCAGTGGACGGCCGAGGATAACTACTAAAAGAGAAGACGAATATCTGAAATTAATGTCCTTGCGCAATCGTCGCTTTACAGCCCCGAAAATAGCAGCACAATATAACGTACACCACGAAACCACGGTTAGCGTAACAACAATCAAACGCCGTTTAGCTGAAGCTGGTCTTAGAGGTCGAGTAGCAGTAAAAAAACCATGTCTATCTGCACAAAATAAACAAAAAAAGATTGCCTTGGGCGAGAACGCACAGGTACTGGACTGTCGAAGAATGGAAACAAATCTTATGGACAGATGAATCCAAATTTAAAATTTTTGGAAATAAACGCCGTACTTTTGTTCGTCGTCGTGTCGGAGAGAGAATGTTAGATTTATGTGTGGTTAAGACAGTGAAACATTGTGATGGAAATGTGATGGTTTGGGGTTGCTTTGGAAGTGGGTGCAAATTGGTGCAAATCACAGAAAGAATGACAAAGGAAGTCTATTTGTGTATATTGCAAGAGCATGCTCTTCCATCAGCGATGAAGCTAATGGGTCCGGAGTTTGTTTATCAACAAGATAACGACCCCAAACACACAGCAAAGATTGTAAAAAGGTTTTTCGCCGACCAAATTGAGAGGAATCATTACATTAATGACATGACCACCCCAAAGTCCGGCCTGCAATCCGATAGAGCTGTTATGGGACTGTTTGGATCGTGAAGTGCTTAAAATACCTCCTAATAGCAAGACAGATCTTTCGGGTAAGTTGCAGAATGTATCGAACTCTATCGGTGAGGAATATATCTCGACCGACTAGTTGGAAGAATGCCACGTGTTTGTGAAGCCGTGATCGCAGCTAGGGGTGGTTTCTTTGACGAAAGTAAAATTTAAGCAACAACATATTATAATATTACTTAGATTAATAATGTTAGTTGCTTGAATTGTATGTTAATTTAGTAGTTCAGTACAGTTTTAGCATTTTAGTTTAAATTCTTTCGGTGCCACTATTAAAACAAATAAAGTATTACATCTATTTTTGCTTTAATTGTCTTTCAATTAGAAATATTACAAATTTATGATTCTACGAAACTAACGATTACATAATTATAGAACAGATGACCACATTATTTCTAATAAAGTCGTATTGGAACATGTTCGAATCACTGCTCGAAAATGTGTGTTCCTTCCGCAAATGCCATATGGAGCGTATATAATCTGTAGAAACACATACACAAGCACAAAAAATTACCCCCGACTGGGATTAATTATAAATTCGCTTAGGAGATCTCACTCCTTGATGGATATGCATCTTGCATGTTGTTCATTTTATGTTATATACATACATATATACATATACGTACACATGTCTGTTTGTACAGGACCGGATGCAACCATTGCGTATTTTGTCAGTAGCCCACTACAGCTTAAAGATTCTTTTTTATTTAAATTTGGAAGTTAATTACATTTTTTTTTTATTTCGTCACTACAGTGGCGATCTTATATCTATTTCTATTTCTCACAGAATTAGCTTCAAACGTTAAAAGAAATGAAAATTTCAAACTTAGAAATATATGCTGTCGTGCAAAAATTTGGAACACATTATAATTTATTAGATGAAAGTTGATGCATAAGTTTGTAGCGTTTCAATTTCTGGAATGAGGGTGTATTGAAAACAAATTGTTATACATATATCAAAGTTATTTTAATGTCGTATTTTTGTTTAATTAAATAGTTTTTGAATTTGTGCAGAGATTTATTAACTGATACAAAAAAAATAGCATGTTAAGTAGAAGGAATGGGCATTACCGCCATATCATCCTCATTTGGGTTAAGTAGAAGAGTTAATGCATCGAAAGCTGTTAAACTCATTTGTACAGTTTACGGAGTAAATATATTTGGGGAGAGTATAGTACGGAAATAGTTTTCTCTATTTGTAGAGGACGTGTACTGGAGGTACTGTATTCTAGGTTCTTTAGTAGTACTTTTATCCCAACAAATCACAATGGCTTTACTTCTGGTCGATCTATCCTTACCAATTTGGCTAGAAGAGTACAATATATAAGTGAAATCCTGGACAGACTTCTGATACCATATACCATGAAACATTATTACACAAGCTTGACTCCCTTGGTTTGGTTTGTGCTTCCATCGGTTTTCTTCGTTCTTTAAATCGAATAAAATACTACGTGACTTATAGCAGTTGCTGCTTCAACGATTTCATTTTGACGTCCGATGTACCTCAAAGGTAAAATTTAGCTTGTTTACTATTTATTTTGTTTATCAATGATTTGCTGTATCAGGTCAATTGTCCTATATTATACTTGCGTATGTTGACTACATAAAAACCTCAGTGCAATCTCAGTTTATTAACTTAATGGTGAGAATGCTTGGACTTAAAAATTGTTATGTTATGACTTTTTCTCGATCTTCTACATCGTTCGATTCATTTTACCACATCAAAGATGATGAACGATGAACGAAATTATCTTGGGGTAAGACTCCAGTTGAGCCTCACGCTTTGAGACCCCACATTTGTTCCGAAACTCTTTAAGTCATTGAAGTTTATTTATCATGTTTATCGCTAAATATTTCACTGATACCACTTTATTGAAATCATATTATGCATATTATTACGGCATATGCAATTATTATATTATGCTTATGTAGCAAGTAAAGTTGAATACACGTCTCCAATATGGTTTTGGAACGCATTTATCGTAAAATTTTGAAGCTTCTTACATTCAAGATAGACGCAGTTTATCCATAGAGAGATAGGTCTCAAGATGAATTGCTTTTGTAACATAACATGACCTCACTGACTGTCGGAAGGCATACCCTTTGTGAAAGGTCTTTGTATGGTCTCGCTATTAACAAAATTGACTGTCTTTGTTTGCTTAGTCACATACGTTTTCTGGTACTCCGCATTAACTCCAGGAGCGATTCTAGATTTGCGGCCCCGATTGCAATGACGATCGCTTTGAGGCGAACGCCAGCCTATATTTTGCCTAAAATGACCAACAAAATTCCAAAGGACATATGTGAAACTATATGGGTACTTTTATTTAGTATCTTTTTTGCATAATATAGTAATTGCATATGCCATGAATATATAATAAAATAATATTTTATCTTGTTATTGGGCTGGAGTTAGTTGGACACAAAGATTATTATTATTATAAATGATTCTCAACATTCGAGGAATTTAAATGAACTTCGGTGAAAATCATATGAACGCTTTAATTCATGATGGTCTACACAAATCAACATGGGAATTGTAACCAATCGACTGTAATACAAAAAAACTAATAAATTTTGAGACTAATAAGAAGGCTATGAACTTACACTTCCAACCTAATATAGAAAAAAATACGAAAATCAACGGATATATAAAGTATATTAAAATACAGTCATCCCTTCCTTTAAAATTAAATTAAATGTTGCTGTGTCTATGGAAAAACTTTACCATTCTGCTTGTATCTATAATGAGTGGGCATTTGAGAAGGCCGCTTCATACTGTCTAATATACGAGTACATTTCTCTTGTCTTCGTCTTGGTAAAACTTTGAAGTTCATTGACAAAAATTATTTGGATCATTGGACGGATTGACGATTGCTTCAAAACTGTTCTGGTTAATATTACACTCAAAAATATGACGGCGCCTCGTCCTTATACACTGCAACAGTTTCTTTCTTGGGTAGTTTTAAAAGAGTGCTGTAACCTTGTAAACAATTTAATGACACTGTAATGTGCTATTTTTTTAATTATAAAACACTTTATAGAGCACAAATGATAAACAAATTGAAGTCAAATTTGACACGTAAATAGGAAAATGTCACTATTGAACATTACTAGGTAACGCACAATTAATTATATCTATCATAGCCTAGGTAGATTTTTTTCTACTTCCCTTCCTAGTATATGCATACGTTCACATGAATTAAAAAGTTAATAAACATAATTAAAATGAATTGGAGTATGCAATAAAATTTCAAGGGAGAGTTATTTATCTATAATATTTTGTTTTTAATTCAGTGGTAGAAACGATACATCACCTACGAGTGAAATTTTCATTTTAAGAAAAATTGTGAAATGTAAATTGTTATAGTAAATAGAAAATACCTAGAATAGCATTACTAGACAGAAATAAAATCATTGTTTTACACCAAGAGGGTTACAGTCAAGTGAACATATCAAAGATAGTGAAATGTTCCCGGTATGCCGTGCAACAAGCAATAAAAAAATGACTAAAACCGGTAGTGTAAGTGATAAACCAAAGAGTGGGCGTCCAAAATAGGTCAGTAAAGCTGATTTACAGTTTTTAAAGCTAGTTCCTTAAGAAATCGCAAGAAAGTTAGCACAGAAGTAGCTCAAGATCTTGCACGAATATTTTGTACTTCGGTACATTCTTCAAGTGAGGCGATACTTGCTCAGATCAGGCTTGAGGGGATGCGTGGCCGTGAGAAAACCCTTACAGCGACGAGGTAATATAGGGAAACGATTAAAATATTCCAGATACCACGAAACTTGGGAATATAATGATGGACGACAAGTAGTATGGACTGACGAATCTAAATATCAATTATTTGGAACGAATAGACGTCAGTATGTTAGATGACGCCCTGGTGAATCGTTATTGGAACCATGTTTGCACACTACCATAAAGCATGGAGGGGGCAATATCCAAGTTTGGGATTGTATTTCGGCAGCAGGTGTGTGTGAAATTGTAAAAATAGAGGGTAAATTAACTGGTGAGAAATGCAGAACACTACTAGAATAACATGCCATACCATCAGGGCAGCGGCTTATTGGCAATAATTTCATTCTACAGCAAGATAATGATTTCAAGCATACCTCAAAACTTGTGGAAACTGATTTAACACACTAGGAAGCAAATGGGGTATTGCAGACTATTATATGTCCACCTCAAAGTCCTGACTTATATATTATTGAACATGTGTGGGATTATCTTGACAGGAAAAAGTGCGAAAGGGGGCCAAAGAACAAAAATGAACTGTGGAACATACTATAGGAAGAGTGGTACAATATTCCTGAAGGTTTCATTAATTCATTAATGGAAAGCTTACCAAGAAGAATGTAGGATATCATAAAAAATAAAGGTAGTCATACAAAATATTTAAAATTTAAGTTCTTTATGTTTAAATACCGATATATGTTAGTTTTTATACATTAAAAAAAATTCAACTTGTGTAAGATTAATATTTACCCTTTTATAATAGTTTCTTGTAAAATTCAAAAAGGTGCTTCTTTCTTTTGCGCAGTACTGTATATTCTAAAATTGCAGCTATCGATTTTTTTGTATAATGTGAGAATATAATAGCCCAAACCCATATTCTAATCTAAATATATCCGTCCCTGTGCGTCTATATGCAGGATTTAATGTTTATATACAGATATATTTTCGCAGCGCGATGTTATATTTGTATATTTACATTTAGATGAATTGACTTTATAATACCAATTAACGTATCTGTTGAAATACGAATTCGAAAGTATGTAAAGTTTATATCTTGATATAGTATAAATATGTTGTGTTTGCATGTGTGAGTTATGCCAAAACTACATACATATATAAATGAACATCAATTAGCAGCTGATGTTATTTTTTCATTACGCCGATCTCGTTTTGTTTTCTTTTTACACTATATTCCTTGCGTTTTATCTTGATCAGGTTTTCGGACGCCATTTAGCAAACAATTCAATTTAAATTTTTAGTTAGTACATGTAGTTTTGTTTTTTCTTCGTATTTCGTTTGTTGAAGTAAATCAAATATTTTTCTAGACTTTTGCTATTGCGACATTTAAATCATTTTCGTCTAAGACGATAAAGAAGAAAACAAAGGAAATCGACAACAACGATTTTCAATAAATTACTTCTTAGATAACTGAAGAAATCCCCTTTTTACATAAGAAAATTTGCTTAATTAAATTATTAGTTTTTAACATGCAAACATACGAGGGGTGTTTCCAATATTCTGGGAATTGGTGCTATAATTAAATAACGCATAACTTATATGCAATGTTATTGATGCCAGACAAGTCTTGACATGTATATACAACTATCTAGTGCAACATTGTTCAGTCTGATTCAGGTATTCGACTGATGTAGACGCGTTTTAGTAGCACTGTTTTTGTAACCATGGAACGTGCGGCAAAATCTCCAAGAGCGATAATTTTCTTTTTGTGGAAAGAAGATGTGAAAACGTCAGAAATTATTAGTCGTCTGCAAGGAGTATTTGGTGAATCTGCAGAATCCAAAAGTACTGCTTATCGGTAGATCGATCGTTTTAAAGCCGGTAGAGCATCACTAGAAGACGATCCACGCAGTGGGCGGCCAAGCACGTCGGTAAATGAAAGAAACATTATTGCCGTCGAAAACCTACTGAAAGACGACAGGCGAATGACTATTCGTCAAATTAGTGTACACCTAGGGATAGGTACACGACAAGTTCATGACATCTTGCATGACTGTTTGGGCGTTAGCAAGGTTTCGGCACGCTTCGTGCCAAGGCTGTTGGGACCAGAACAGAAACTCAATAGGTCCGATACTTGTCGTCAAATTCAAGAGCTGTTAGCCCGTTACGGTGATGAATTTTGGCAACGAATAATAACCACTGACGAAACGTGGATTCCTTATTTCAATCCTGAGACGAAAAGTCAATCCAAAGAATGGCGCAAACCTGAAGAAGTGCCTCCATTTAAGGCGCGTGCAATTTCGTCTGTTGGAAAGGTAATGCTTACTGTATTCTGGGATTGCGAAGGGATTATTTTTATGGATTATCTGCCGAGAGGTACTACAGTTAATGCAGAATATTATTCAAATTTATTATCCGAACCACTGCGATGGGCACTAGTCAAAAACGGCCTGGAAAGTTGCATAAGCGTCCGTTATTGCAACAGGATAAAGCAAGACCACACACCGCAAGAAAAACGAAGAATGTTTTGAACGATTTACGATGGGAATTGCTGCCGCACCCACCTTATTCCCCGGATCTTGCCCCCAGTGATTACTATCTGTTCCCAGATTTAAAAATCCTTACGGGGTGTTCGATTTGAAAGTTTAACTGACGTAAAACGTGCCATAAATAGGTGGATCGACAAGACACCGCAAAACTTCTTTGAGGACGGCTTAAAAAAATTAGTTTATCGTTGGGATAAATGTATTCAGTTAAATGGAGATTATGTTGAAAAAGGACATTGTAATATTAACGAAAATTAACAAAATTATAAAAATTATATGTTATTTATAAGATTTTGGTATGGAGCATAATTTTTAGAATTTTTCGTCAATTGAAACAATTAGGTTTAAACGACGATTATTATACAACACAGAGGTTTATTGCATGGCAAATTGTATGAATTCAGTTATAACTTTAATTGAAACTTTAGCGTAAATCCGTGATCTTTCGTAATCTGAATCACATGTCACTAAGTGGAGTCCGTCATATTAATATAGTTCTTTTTCTTAGTGAAATCGTTATTGTACAAACCAACAGAGATTGCATAACGGCTCCCAGAATTATCCTTATATTACCCACCTCTCTTCGCATTTTGCATCTCTTGTATTAAGTCAAATACTTGCATGAATATAATGAATATAGCTAATTGCAAACATGTTATGTGTCCTTTCTTGTAGAATTTCTTAATATATCCAATTAAGGTGAATTTAATAGCATAATAATGAGATTGGCATTTCACGTCACGTGATACCATCGTGCATTACTTGTTTATTTTATGGCGATATTCGAAATGAATGTATTAGACAAATTGACGTCAACATAATAATTGATGAATAAGGTACATATTTATACAGACGGAAGTGGAAGAACTATGTTTGTTATATATACGCCTTAATTTCATTGGAACAAATATTATGAATAATAATTGTTGGAAAAACAACGTTATTAAATGCATATCAAGCTGTAAATACGAATGTAATACGAGGGTAGCCGTTTATATTCCTAGAATAGCAAACAAAAGAAAATGTTTATTATCGAAAATAAGTTTAATTGCTTTTCAAAATATTCTCGTGGAAAATCATTGCACTTTTGCATTCGTTTAAACCAATCCGAAAAGCATTGCTGCCACTGTGAACGAGGTATCTCCAAAATATGAGTTTTGAATGCCTCAACTGCTTCTTCCAGCGTAGAAAACCGTTGACCACGAAGTTTATTCTTCATGTGTGGGAACAAAAAGAAAACATAGGATGCTAGATCAGGGTTGTACGGCGGATGGCTCATCAATTCAATGTTTTGCCCGGTCAAATATTCAATTGTTTGAACCGACCTGTGAGGGCTGTCATGGTGGAGAATGATCTATCATTTTCGGTTTGTTTTCCTTATTTCTTCAAAAACTTTTGGCAAACAAGTAGTTGTGTACCATTCGGAATTGACCGTTCTACAACTCTCTAAAGGCACAGTTGCAACGTGACCGGTTTTTTTAAATAAATCCGCTTTTTAATATTATCTGAATCTATCAAATTTTTTCGGCGAACTAAAGAAAATATTTAATAAACATTCTCTCAGACCATACCATAAATACTATTCCATTTAAATGCATCATTTGTTAGCGTTGCTAAACGAAGCTGAAGATTATCTAAGACTTCAGTAAGCGACAGACCAACTCCAGAAGATGACGAGATGCGATGTCCTGGGAAGGACCGTTTTCCCAGCAAACGCTGGAAAAACGATCCTTCCCAGGACGCAACTCACAAGCTCCTTAGAAGCCGAGGAAATACGTTATCGTACGCCCGCGAATACGTCAAATATATATATATATAAACTATTGATGCTTTCAAATACCGTCCATCTTGACAAAACTACCATTATTGGTCAATCGAAAGGGCATTATTCTGCACTAAGATGATTCGGGTCTGCACACACCAAGAGTGTTTACTATTAAAAATGAAATGCTAGACTAGAAGCTATTCTGCCACCTCTTGTCATCCCCTTAGATTTTTACATTTTTCGCAGATTGTAATATCATCCTCACAAAAAAAAAATCCGTAAATATAGTGTCTTTATTTTTTGAATCAAAACCAATAAAAATGTGTAAAGCGCAAGATCTTGAGCTAGTTCTGCGCTAACTTTCTTACGATTTCTTAAGGAACTAACTTTTAAAAGCTGTACATCAGCTTTACTAAGCTTTTTTGGACGTACACTCTTTGGTCTATCAGTTACACTGCCGGTTTCAGTCATTCTTTTTATTGTTTGTTGCATGGTATGCCGGGAACATTTCACTATGTTTGACATTTTCACTTGACCATAACTCTCTTGGTGTAAAACAATAATTTTATTTCTGTCTAGTAATGCTATTCTAGGTATTTTCTATCTACTATAACAATTTACAGCTCACATTTTTTTCTTAAAATGGAAATTTCACTCGTAGGCGCATTTTTTAAGAATATAAATAAATTGTATTATGGAACCGCTCTGTATCGTTTCTACCACTGAATTAAAAACAAAATTTTATAGATAAATAACTCTCCCTTAAAATTTTATTGCAGATCATTGTGGTGCAACAAAATTTATTACTTTAATCCTCTTATCAGGCGATCGATCTCACCCCCACGTGGAAGTAGTGGAAGTTAAAAACTTGAAAATTTCCAGTGATTATATTTCTACCTATAAGTGAATTGTTCTTGGAAAGATGTATTAAGTATCATAAATTGAATTAACCCAATAATTATTAGTAAAAACGTTTGAGTAAATAAGTTTTAGAAAATATTGTTAGGTGCTTCTTTCTTTTACACAGTACTGTAAGCTTTGCAGTTGCGTAGAAAACGAGAAACAGTAAATTTCTTTATGTTTTTTAAACTCAGTGGATATAGAAATAGATCAGAACAAAAAAAAGTTAAAATGTTATTATACTTGAATTTATGTCAACACGGAAAAAATCACAAATATACATATTTACTTTGACATATTTGTTAAAATAACAAACCTAATTGGAGCAAGTTCCACAATACATGCAGGCATATCAGAAAAAACAACATTTATATAATATATTTTCGTCCATACATACAGTTGATCCGATCCTATATATATTCGATAATTAGTACTACCAACCTAATTAACGAATTCGTTCTTGAGATGACTCGCGGACCACATAAATATGTTAGACAGGTCGAGCTCTCCATACTCTATAGCCACTGTTTATTGATACAGCTGAAGTTCTATTTACTCCTTCTCATTTCTCTTTTCCAAAGTTGCCAGCAATAATTCGGTGACATCGAAGTAAGTAAGTGTATATTGTATAATGCTGTGGTCGTTTCGGTTCCTCTAATTGGTCTTAATATGTATTTACTTTGTGTCCGTGAAAAGATAACGACGCCACCTTTGCCTTTCGTTTTAAAATGTTTTTGTGTGGAAAATTGATATTAACAGCTGTCCATATAGGTTTTTTGTGTTTTGTAATCGTCGCTAATTAGTTGTTTAAAGAAATGCGCTCTCTACGATCTCCAGAAAGACTGGCAGCTTGGTTTCTCGAGAGGAATCGGTACTTCGTTGTATTGATAATAACTAACTTTAAAAGAAATATATTAATGGGAAATAATGAATGGGAAATTTTTAGAATTGGAACTGCATCATTGGAGTTTAATAGATTATTTTGAAGATGTAATTTTATAGGAAAATGAAAGAAGATACGGATTGCTAACTTATGCAGAGTTTTTGTCTATTTAGTGCTAGGGCTGGTCTATCTCCTTTCCGCCGAACTCTTCCAGTAAGGCATAATATTTTGCTACAAATTTGTTTACGTTGTCTGTCACTGTCAACAAAATAAAAAATAAATAGGTCATATTTATTTTTTTATTTTTTTGACAGTGACAGTTAATACACATATCTAAATATTATCTGCTTCTGGGTTTCTGGGCAGGAACCGCGTCACTTGTATATCTGCCGACGTTTCGTACCCATTTGTATGGGACATCTTCAGGGCTGAACTACATACAAATGGGTACGAAACGTCGGCAGATATACAAGTTACGCGATTCTAGCCCGGAAACCCAGAAGCAGATAGCATGGAACACGACCGCGGAAGTCTACGTACCAGATATCTAAATATTTTTAAACTGCAATTTTTTTAAATATTAATCATTTGCAGAAGAAGCCATGTAATTACCTGTTTTCTAGCATATACACCACAAGATCGACTGATGCCGACTTTGAGCGTGAGAACGTTAATCTAAATACTCAACACTTGGGCTTCCTTGCAACTGACCTAATTTTGGCATCTATCAAAAAATTTTTGCACTGAACACTGAAACTCAGCTTCAGTGTTCTCAGTGTCGCACTGAAACTCAGTTTCAGTGCGACAAACACTAACAGTAGTTGAGCCCAGAATATGTCCTATACGAGTGGGTACGAAACGTCGGCAGTTATACCAGTGGCGTGGTTCCAGCTCGGAAGCCCAGAAGGAGATAGTATGGACCACGACCGCGGAAGTCTACGTGCCAGACTAGTTTTATTGCTTTTCAAAATATTCTCCTTGAAAGTCAATGCACTGTTGCATTCGTTTAAACCAATACGAAAAGCATTGCTGCCACTGTGAAGGCGGTATTTCCAAAATATGAGTTTTAAATGCCTCAACTGCTTCTTCCGGCATAGAAAACCGTTTGCCACGAAGTTTAATCTTCACGTGTGGCAACAAAAAGAAATGTCTGTGAGAACTCGCAACGTAACCGGTTTTTGCGAAAATACAGACGACCATTTGTTTTAATGTGCTTCGAGCGCGAACAACTTTTGTTGGTTTTGGCTCATCTTGGAATACCCACACAGTCGACTGTTGTTTACTATCGGACTCATACGTATAGATCCAAGATTCATCACCTGTGTGTTATAAATGTTCTTTGAAGCACTGCCGATGTATTTTTATGCATTTCTTAGTACCAATCGACGCGAGTCCTTTTTTGAGCTGTTGTCAAATTATGTGGTACTAAACGTGAACATAACTTCTTAACGACTAAATGTTCATGTAGGGTCTTATGCACACTGGTGTTACTAATACCTAGAGATGCCTCGATCTCACGGTATTTCACATGACAGTCTTGCATTATCAATTCAGGCACTGTATTAATGTTTTCCCACACAACAACATTTGTATGATGACCTTCACGAAATTCGTCGTCCAAAGAACGCCGTTCCAGTTTGAATTCACTATACCAATGATATACTGTAGTTTTCGATAGTGCTTCATCAGCATGTAAATAATTCAGCTCGTCGATGCATTCTTGTTGAGATAATTTACACCGAAAGTTATGAAAAATAATTGCACAAAAATATTCGTGAGTTAATTCCATTTTTCCACTGACATAAAATTTTCAAGTTACTGTCCACAATAGAAATAGTGACCGAATAATAAAATTGTCAAGGTAAATATATTGTCAAAACTTCACGATGCAATCATCAGATTGAAATATTGGGTCTGGGAAAAAGTTCGTGGCGTTTTTCCCGATAGATGGCATTGGTTGCCGATAACTAAAGAACAACAAGTCACAGCGACACCACCGACGGCTCGTTTTTTAGATGACCTTCCGAACGTTAGTTTGAGCGTAGAAACATTGTAATCGGTGCAGTGGTTGGAAAGTTATTCGCACTTGAAAATGGAGAAGAATAATGAGAAATTTCGCTATATTCTGCAATATTATTATGATAAGGGGAAGAACGCTGCGCAGGCTTGTGATAAAATTTGTGCTGTGTACGGTGAAGGTACTTTATCGAAATCTGTTGCACGGAAATGGTTCGCTCGCTTTCGTTCTGGAAATTTCAATGTGAAAGATGAGTCACGCTCCGGTCGTCCAATCACTGAAAAATCTGATGAAATTCTTGAAAAAGTCCAACAAGATAAGCATATCAGCAGTGTCGATATTGGCATGGAGCTAGGCATTGACCACAAAACTGTTTTGAACCATTTACACAAAGCTGGTTACAAAAAAAAGCTTGACGTATGGGTTCCTCATGAGTTGAGCGTGAAAAACACGATTGACCGAATTAACATCTGCGATGCGTTGCTGAAACGGAATGAAATCGAGCCGTTTCTGAAACGTTTAATAACCGGAGATGAAAAATGGATTACGTACGATAATCGGAAGCGTAAAAGATCGTGGATAAAGGATGGTGAGCCGTCACAAGCGTTCGCTAAGCCAACATTGACGCCAAAAAAAGTGATGCTGTGTGTATGGTGGGACTGGAGGGGAGTCGTCCACTACGAGCTACTTCCAACTGGTCAGACGATTGATTCTCAACTCTACTGTGCACAACTAGAGAGATTACGCCAGGCGATTGAAAGAAAACGGCCCGAGTTGATTAATAGGAAAGGTGTTGTCTTCCATCATGACAACGCCCGACCACACACTTCTTTGATGACCCGTCAAAAATTGAGAGAGTTTGGTTTTTTTGGGAAGTTTTGATGCACCCACCTTACAGTCCGGATATAGCACCCTCTGACTATCATCTGTTTCGATCTCTCTCAATGGAATTAAGTTGGTTTCAAAAGAAGCCTGTGAAAACTACTTGATTCAGTTTATCGAACCAGAAACCACAGAAGTTTTTCACCGATGGGATCATGGATCTACCAAAAAAATGGCGAAACATTGTCGATAATAATGGAGCATATTCGGTTTAAATGAATTCGTCCACGCGCCATGCGGGGACCAGTTGAATTTTACTAAAAAAACGCCACGAACTTTTTCCCAGACCCAATATAAACGGCTACCCTCGTATTATACGTATACATTCTTGGTATCAGTTCCAATATTCCAACCACATACTTCCTAATTTTTTTCCGTTTGTGTTTTATTTTTTACAAAAATGAGATTGTTGACAATACGAAATTATTTAATCGTGACCAATAACTACGTCTGCTTGTCCTGAATTGCTGAAACCAATGAAATGTCACCGTTAATGCGACTACTTATTACAATTAATTTGCAGTATACTAAATTCATCATTATATACACTTGATGTTTTGTGAACATTTTATTTCTGATTGAAATTCTAAATGTATCTCTTGTGAGAGGCTTGGAATTATGGTAGTACTGTCCAGTTAAAGGCAATCGTAACTGGAGCACTTTCACAATTATATTAATGTCTATATTTGACTAATAAATAGAACTGAATTTAATGCAAGTTATATTTAGAATTGAAAAAAATATAACAATATTTGTGAAAATCTTTGTATTTAACATAATTAAAGAAATGTTTGCTTTGTCGAAATGCTGGCGCCATATCACAGTGTGAAGTCAGGAAACTGCAACAATACACGCAGTCACGTGAGGAACGGAAAAATACAAGTAGCACGTGTCTTCCTTTTCTGATTTTGGTACAATCTCATAGTAGCGACAAAGACGGGAAATTAACCGCAATGTATCATTCTCTCGGCATAGTAAAGTCAGAATCAATGGAAAAGCCTCTTTTTTTGGAGAGGCGAATTCTTTACGGCGACTTTAACAAATACACTCTGGTGTTTAGGGATTTTATAAATTTCCGAGAAATAGGGTATTTGTCTATTTATGTTTGTGCCTGTATTTTGACGATATTCTGCATCTATGACGCATGATGAAAATATTATCAGAATTTTGATGACATGACGGAGACTACTAAAGGTGGAATGAAATTATTTTTAGTCGCCATACATTCATGTTAGTAAAATAAACCGTTTCAAGGTCATACGTGTTTTTGTTTTCGTAAGTTTTTTCTGTTTTGTTTTACGTTCTTTTTTGCCGAAGTGACGTTATATTATTTTCTTGTTAATTTCTATGAATGAACGAATGACGTTTTTGTTCAGGTATTTTTTTTTTATTTTAGTCGCACAATGAAGAAGAATTGAGTGAAGGTGAGGGTGACTCGGCTCGCGAACATGACGATGCGGATAGTTGTGACGAAATCCGTCGTCACAATAATCTTCTTGCCGATCACGGTGACGTACTCGCTAAACTGAAGATGCAAGTACGGGACATCAAGGTAGGGGTAAGGATGCATTTCTATTTCTGTCATTTGTGTATATGTTGTGTTGATTTTTAAGATATGGTATCTTGGCTATTTTATGCTTTTGCATAGCATTTTTTTGTAAATGCACGTTGCGTATGGAGTGGGCAAATTTAACTAAAAGCAGTGGTTAAT
Source organism: Dermolepida albohirtum (assembly GCA_031893035.1). Classification (NCBI taxonomy): domain Eukaryota; kingdom Metazoa; phylum Arthropoda; class Insecta; order Coleoptera; family Scarabaeidae; genus Dermolepida; species Dermolepida albohirtum. The sequence goes on along the minus strand of JAVIWB010001592.1, from coordinate 122,256 downwards.
TAAATGCTCCTAATAATAAACAGTATGTTGCGATTTGCATTTGCAACATTTTTTATTGCGCCTGTGAATCATATGTTTTTAATGTATTTTGTATATTCACTGCTTTTATATTTAATTGCATTTATTTTTCTGCATAATCGGCTCAGATCAATTTGTTCTTTGGTAATCTCAGAGTAAATCGTAAAAATATGTTACGAGGGTAGTTTGACAAGTAGTGAGAATGGAAAAGAAAAACGAATTTTTTAAATACAAAATAATTTTTATTTTTCAATATATTCTCCTAAAAGAGCAATACATTTATTCCAACGGTGCTTCAATGCCCTTATGCCATATCTAAAATGCGATTCCGGAAGGCTTGCAAAATACTCATTTACCAAGATGATAAGCTCGTCGTTAGACGAAAATTTCTTTCCACCTAGTGCCGTTTTCAATTTTGGAAAAAGGTGGAAGTCGGAAGGGGCTAAATCCGGCGAATAAGGCGCATGCGGTACTAATTGGAAATGCAACTCGTGGATTTTGGACATCGCAACTGTGCTGGTATGCGAGGGAGCGTCGTCAAAAAATTGATGCCATCACCTTGTTTGCCGATAAAGAGGTTTTCGCTTTCTTTGGAGGTGCAGAACCGCGTTCTAATCATTGTTTCGACTGTTGTTTAGTTTCGGGTGTACTGTAGTATATCCAAGTTTCATCGCAAGTAACAAATCGCCTAGAAAAATCAACCGGATTCCGCTTATAAAGGTCCAAACACTCATTGGAAATGCCCAAACGAGTAAATTTTTGATCAGTCTTAAGCAATCACGGCACCCATCTTGCCGAAAGGTTGGAAAGGCCCAATTCTTTCGTTAAAATGTGATGTACGCATTTTGTTGAAATGTTTACCATGTCTGCTATCTCTCCCACTTTGAGTCGTCGATCTTGCGTAATAATATTATGGGTTTTTATAATCATTTCCTTAGAAGTCACGACTTTGGGTGCTCCAGAACTAGTCAACCGATTTATCTAAATATCGGAATGAAAACATATAAATAGGCAACCTAAATTACAGTGCATTTGTTTTACCAATTAGAGCGCCACCTATGTGTCATTCTTACTACTTGTCAAACTATCCACTTATTTCTCAGATTTCAATTGTTTGAAGGATATTTTAAAATTATTTAGACGCCAGGAAACCATATACAGTACCTGGTAATTTATTTAGTGCCATCCTTGCATATCAAAAAATAAGTAACACAAGCCGTTTTTAATTAAATATATTTCACACTTTCGTAATCACTAAAGGTTGATATATCACCCCTTTCTACATTAATGTTCGCAATTCTGTATACGTATTTTGACAACTAAAATGTCATCATCAGCAGATAAATAAGCAGTGTCGTACCTGGAGAACTACGGCAAAATTTTCGATTTGTTTGATCATTCCTACAAAAACCGATTACATTTTTTTAATTATCAGTTTTGGTAAGGTACTTGCTATTACGGTTTAAACACAGATAATGAAATATGCAAGAGGACTGTGAATAATAACCAATTTTACTTGAAATTTCTGTCAGCTCGTGTTAAGAAATGTTTCGAAATGTATTAAGGTGTAATAATATATTCTGAATTTTACCCTTGGTTTAATTTTTTTGGTGAAGCATCGTAATTTATTCAGAATGGTTGAAGTGAAAGATATTAGTAGCGCGAATAAAATTAAAATAACCGAAATGGTAGCACTATGGGTGGGGCTTACCTAGTACGCATTCCTGCCACTAGGTGCGCCTGACGCAACTTGTTCTGCGTTCGGTGCAGTCAGTTTTGTCGCCGAATAAGGTTGTGTAATATCGAACTTAAGTGAACAGTGTGCCACCCGGTCAGGCAGTTGATCAGGCATTCTATTTTGAGGTTCTAAGAAGACTGCGTAACAGTGTGTGCCGAAAGAGGTCCGTCTTGTAGCAGACAAGGGAATGGTTTTTCAACCATGACAATACACGAGCTCAAATAGTCTAATCAGTCCTTTGTCCCACGTCCCCTACTTAGCTGATCTTTCTCCGTGCGACTTTTTTTTGCTTCCACGAATGAAGAGGGATATGAAAGGACTTGTTTCAACGACGTGAAGAAAAAACTGACAGCAGCTCGCAGTTATACAGAAGAATAAGTTCGATTAATGCTGCCGACAATGGAATCATCGATTAGACAGGTGTATAAAGTTAAATCGAGATTATACTGAAGGTGTTGAGCTTGTTTTGTATCAAAAAATAAATTACAGTATTTTATAGAGAAATATCGTTTATTTTGGGTACCCCCCTCGTGGAGGTTTTATTAAATAACTGCCATGTATTCGAACCGTGTTCGAAAAATCACCGAGTAAGACAACCGGCTAACTATAAATAGAGATAGATAAATTAAAAATGCTTAATGGTATGCACGATACGATGCGATTGTACTCTGCTGAAACCAAATGTCGCAGATCAGCCAGAAAGCCTAGATTAACACCAAAAATGAAGAAAGCAAGCCTGCAGTGGGCAAAAATGCACACAAATTTTACAGTCGAAAATTGGAAAAAGGTAAATGGGTACGAATTCTGTCATTAACAAATTATTTCTTGAGAGTATCAATTTTACAATAAATTTCATTTTTACAAGCCCAACTTGAAGCAATGACGAAGAGTGTTAATTTGATTAGACAAAAGCTCAGGCAATGTTATAGTGATGAAGCTGTACAGAAAAAAATTAAATATTAGTCCCATGACTAATATTAAGTTTAACGATGCCATTCGCGACTTTGCATAATTAGATCATTCTAATAATGCAAAACCACGTATGGCACTGGACCTCTGTATTTTGTGGGGAGCATAATGAATCAAATCTAGTATAAAAGGGTTGTTGAAACTTTTTTTTATATCTTTCCTGGACTCACAGAATGAAGAGGAACAACATGCTACACTTTCATGCATGATGGAGCACCGTGCCCTACAATCGAGAAATCGAAATCGATAAAAAAAATCTATTTCAAGATCTTAACATTCCCTTTATACCCTGAAATTCACACGATGTAAATCCTATCGGAAATGTATAAAGCATGTTGAAAGAATGTATGGACTTATCTCTGAACTGAACAATAGCAGTTCTAAAGGATAATATTCACGGATATTGGCACGTGAGCGCAAAACTGCAAGGAATTATTTCCAGAATGCTAGATAGAATTAGTGAAGTTATTAAAACCAAAGAAGGGTTAATAAAACATAAGAACTCTAGTTTGATATCGCCACGGCTCGACCTAAAAATATAGAACAATATTGCGATATAGATCGTAAAGCTTTTTACAGTAGTAATTGTACCATTTCATGCCCCCCTTCTGCAACTCAGAGTTACCGTGCTTTTAGAATATCTGTAGATGAAGTGCGATTTTTATTTATAATGCGTTATTATAAGGATCTAGCGGACAAATACATTTATATTTCTATAAAAATACATTTATTTCAATCGCTTAGTTAAAAGGTAAACGGTTTTATCATAAATATTTTCGCTCCTTTTTAAGTTACAAGTTATAGAAACAAAGATTCTATTATCGTTGCCATTACTAATTTTAAAATTAATTTTCCTTTAGAGGACCAGAAAATAGAAGTGATTAAAAAATAAATAATACGTGTAGAACTGCCCCCTTTTCGCTTCTAATTCAACACAGTTTTATTCAACAGAGATCTTTGCCATTTAAACCCAGTAAAACTAAATAAATGGATGTCAAATACAAAGGGTATTAGGAAAGTTTTGCAATATGACGCAACAGTGAATCGTAGGAGGCTGCTTGTTGCTGCATGTTAAGACATGTTCATACGTGCATAGTAGCCGCCGCACCATGTCGATGGACTCAATGAGAGTGTAAAGTGCTTGCGATGGCATCGTAGTCACGAAATGAGATAAAGGCAATTTCGCGTTATAATTTCGTGCGTGGTTTAAATATAGACTAGTACTTCGAAGAAATGACCCATGCACTAGGTGATGTTTGTCCAAATCGCGATATTCAGGTGGTATAGAGAATTCCAAAGGGGAAATTTAACTGTGGAAGATGCTGAGAGGTCGGGGCATGTGAAAATGAAGCTAAAAGACAGGCGGTTTTCCAGTGATGAGGACCTTCTGCGGGCTTAGGACAACGAGTTTGTTTTACTCCCTAGTGAAACTTGGCAGAACTGGTTTAAAGATTGTTTTCGGAGGATGGAGGGGTATATTGAGTGTAGAGGAAATTACTTTGAAAAAATTAAATAAACAAAGCTGTATTGCAAGACTTTCCTAGTACCCTTTGTAGAAACAAAGATTCTATTATCGTTGCCATTATTAATTTTAAAATTAATTTTTCTTAAGAGAATCAGAAAATAGAAGTGATTTAAAAAATAAATAAAACATGTAGAACTGCTCCCTTTTCCCTACTAATTCATTACAGTTTTATTCAGCACAGAACTTTGCCATTTAAGCCCAGTAGATCTAAATAAATGGATGTCAAATACGTCATATTTGAAATTTATTCTACAGTTAACAAATAAAACAGTATATCGTTTATTATACTCTTAAATACGGTAAATTCTAATATTTAGAACGAAACAGAATATGTGTTTTACATAATTTATGACACACAAATTTCAACTAACGATAACAATAAATAAATGTAAAATAAAAAAAGAACATTTCCGCTTTCACCATGTTACGTTGATGGATTACCACGTACGAAATAAATAAAAATAATAGTAAAAAGAAAAAATGTAAAAGGGGAATGATTCCGTTTAGCGGTCCGTCGTGTTCGTCCATTAATAAGATTATTGCTATTTTTCCTAATTTACTGTAAAACGCGGCCTAGACATTTTTATCGTCTGTCTGCGTGAGTTATCGGAGACAGATGCCAAAGCCATTACAAACAAACACATACGTACACAGATAGACAGAGACACGCATGTTTTTACTGAGGCCAAAACCTCATATATTGGAGATTGAAACGCATGTATGTATTATAATAATAATTTTTATTATTTTCACTAATATTAGTGTATGATATATAATATACAGTGAGTTTCTTATATCACTGAACTCCTATGTTTAATTTTAAGAAGAACGTATTCGCATGCATTAGGGGAAATGTAAGCAATATCCGATAATAGTCCGATCTCAATCGAAAATATCGAAATTTTATTTTAAAAATTTAATACAATTATTCATTAAAAAAAGCTGGTTTAAAATTTGCGAAATATTGGGTCTGGGAAAAAGTTCGTGGCGTTTTTCCCGATAGATGGCATTGGTTGCCGATAACTAAAGAACAACAAGTCACAGCGACACCACCGAGGGCTCGTTTTTTAGATGACCTTCCGAACGTTAGTTTGAGCGTAGAAATATTGTAATCGGTGCAGTGGTTGGAAAGTTATTCGCACTTGAAAATGGAGAAGAATAATGAGAAATTTCGCTATATTCTGCAATATTATTATGATAAGGGGAAGAACGCTGCGCAGGCTTGTGATAAAATTTGTGCTGTGTACGGTGAAGGTACTTTATCGAAATCTGTTGCGCGGAAATGGTTCGCTCGCTTTCGTTCTGGAAATTTCAATGTGAAAGATGAGTCACGCTTCGGTCGTCCAATCACTGAAAAATCTGATGAAATTCTTGAAAAAGTCCAACAAGATAAGCATATCAGCAGTGTCGATATTGGCATGGAGCTAGGCATTGACCACAAAACTGTTTTGAACCATTTACACAAAGCTGGTTACAAAAAAAAGCTTGACGTATGGGTTCCTCATGAGTTGAGCGTGAAAAACATGATGGACCGAATTAACATCTGCGATGCGCTGCTGAAACGGAATGAAATCGAGCCGTTTCTGAAACGTTTAATAACCGGAGATGAAAAATGGATTACGTACGATAATCGGAAGCGTAAAAGATCGTGGATAAAGGATGGTGAGCCGTCACAAGCGTTCGCTAAGCCAACATTGACGCCAAAAAAAGTGATGCTGTGTGTATGGTGGGACTGGAGGGGAATCGTCCACTACGAGCTACTTCCAACTGGTCAGACGATTGATTCTCAACTCTACTGTGCACAACTAGAGAGATTACGCCAGGCGATTGAAAGAAAACGGCCCGAATTGATTAATAGGAAAGGTGTTGTCTTCCATCATGACAACGCCCGACCACACACTTCTTTGATGACCCGTCAAAAATTGAGAGAGTTTGGTTGGGACGTTTTGATGCACCCACCTTACAGTCCGGATATAGCACCCTCTGACTATCATCTGTTTCGATCTCTGCAGAACTCTCTCAATGGAATTAAGTTGGTTTCAAAAGAAGCATGTGAAAACTACTTGATTCAGTTTTTCGACCAGAAACCACAGAAGTTTTTCACCGATGGGATCATGGATCTACCAAAAAAATGGCGAAACATTGTCGATAATAATGGAGCATATTCGGTTTAAATGAATTCGTCCACGCGCCATGCGGGGACCAGTTGAATTTTACTGAAAAAACGTCACGAACTTTTTCCCAGACCCAATATATAATAAAACCATTTGTTATGGGGTGATTGCTTCTTGTAATCATTCCTAAATTTCATCTATGTCGTATATGTGAATGCAACATACATTAGCTTCTTTTTAGGTTAAGAAATGAGTATAATATTAATATATTTATCGTCTTTTGTACAAAGTCTCTATTATGATTAAAAGAACTTCAGGGCGTTAAATTATATGAGGGTAGTATTTCGGGAATAGCAAACAAAATAAAAAATTTTTATTATCGAAAATAGCTCTATTGCTTTTCAAAATGTTCTCATTGAAACTCAATGCACTTTTGCATTCATTTAAACCAATCTGAAAAGCACTGCTGCCACTGTGAAGGCGGTATCTCCAAAATATGTGTTTCGAATGCCTCAACTGCTTCTTCCGGCGTGGAAAATCGTTGACAACGAAGTTTATTCTTCACGTGTGGAAACAAAAAGAAATCACAGGGTGCTAGATTAGGGCTGTACAGCGGATGGCTCATCAATTCAATGTTTTGCCCGGTCAAATATTGAATTGCTTGAACAGACCTGTGAGAGCTCGCATTGTCATGGTGGAGAATAATTTGTTGTTTTCGGTTTGTTTTCCTTATTTCTTCAAAAACTTTTGGCAAACAAATAGTCGTGTAGCATTCGGAATTGACCGTTCTCCAACTCTCTAAAGGCACTGTTGCAACGTGACTGGTTTTTCCGAGAAAACAGGCGACCATTTATGCCTTCGAGCGCGAACAACTTTCGTTGGTTATGGCTCATCTTGGAATACCCACACAGTCGACTGCTCTTTACTATCGGGCTCGTACGTATAGATCCAAGTTTCATCACCTATGACGACTTCATAAATGTTTTTTGAAGCACAACCATTGTATTTTTTGAGCATTCCTTGGCACCAATCGACGCGAGTCCTTTTTTGAGCGGTTGTCAAATTGTGTGGCACCAAACGTGAACTTAACTTCTTAACGGATAAATGTTCATGCAGGATCTTATGCACGCTGGTGTTACTAATACTTAGACACGCCTCGGTTTCACGGTATGTCACATGACGCTCTTGTATTATCAATTCAGACACTGCACTAATGTTTTCCGACACTACATTTGTGGGACGACCTTCACAAAATTCATCGTCCAAAGAACGCCGTCCAAGTTTGAAATCACTATACCGACGATATACCGCAGTTTTCGATGGTGTTTCATCACCATATAAAGAATTCAGCTCGTCGATGCATTCTTATTGAGATAATCCACGCCGAAAGGGATGAAAAATAATTGCACGTAATTGTGCACGAGTTAGTTCCATTTTTTCGCTGACGATTTTAAAGTTACTGTCAACAATAGAAATAACGACCGGATAATAAAACTGTCAAGGTAAATATATTGTCAAAAATGACAAACTTTACGATGCAATCATTAGATCGGGGCAACACTAACAGTGTTGCCAGTTCCCGAAATATAAACGGCTACCCTCGTATTTTAGACTACATTTAGACTAAGTTAGTCTAAGTTCATATAAAAAAGGGTTGAAAACTGTGATTTTTTATAAAAATTGGAATAATTTTTTGAACTACTAACAATAAATATATAGACTGTTAAAATGTTTATGTTTATTTTTAAATTATATCGCCTTACAGTGACTTCTTCAGCTGTTTGAAGTAAATCAAATTAGAACGTACATTGTAAAACTTTTAGAATACCTTATTTTATAAAATATATATAAATTTGATATACTAAAACCGTAAATAGTTATTAATATTATATATATATATATATATATATATATATATATATATATATATATATATATATATGTTAATATTAGACTTATTTCATATACAAAAAGATGAGCGCTTTATGGTGTGTAATAAGTAATTAAAAACAATAAATAAAATAAGCGAAAATTTAAACAATCTCTATATTTATTGATATTAGTTATCGATATAAATTATCATTAACTGAAGGCTGAATCAATTGAATAATTTTCTAAAATTACATGTGTACAATCTGTGTACGAATTTTTATTTTATTTCGTAACTAATTTATTTTCTTAAATTTTTCAGGAAGACTACGAGAACAATCGTCACTTTCCCGCGTTAAACAACAGAACGGTACCGGTAATAGACGGTTTACCATTACCGGTACCGTTTCCGTTCTCCCATCCTGCGGCTGCTTTCCTGCCACCGATGGCTCCACAACCGGCCGCTCCATCTTCCGGCAGCTCGCACTCGTCGGAAGGGAGCGCTTCTTCACAGCACACCTGGTCCTTTGAGGAACAATTCAAACAGGTGCGTCAGGTATGTCATTTTCTTTCCCGTCGTAGTATACTGTGTTCTTGTATATTAGCTTGTACACGTTTAGGTAGCAACAAGCATACCAACATGACTGTCCTCTCGTTGTTGCTGTTATATCGTTGCTATTACATCTCTTTTATACATGTATTTACCAATGGATATATACATACCTCTCTTTTTATTTCTAGCCTGTAATAGCCTTAGAAGTAGCCAATTGAAATATCCGTAGTTAAGTACGCGATAGTAGCGACACCTTCGTCTCGTTTTGATGGATCTTTCCCCAGTTATTGCTGTTTATACCTACCAATGTTACGGAGTTTGAGTTAATATCTGTTTCCGGTACTTAACGTGATATTATGCTCCTTTACATATGGCTGTAAATTAGATATTCCTTTCGCATATGTAAATTCTTTTAATTATTGAAGAAAAAGGAACAATGGATATGTTGATGTAGAGATTTTTGATTATCGAGTAGTAGAGTGGGTTTATTTGAATAGATACGTAAAATTTAGTGATTAAGAAACTGAAATATTTATTAGATTTTTTTTATCGATATCGATAGGCCGTATGGTTTTGAATTTTAAATAATTGAATCATACAGTTTCCATTAGAGATGCATTAGGAATTTAAAAAAGGCTTTAGTGAAAAAGAATGGCTTTAAACTGCGTTTAATACATATGTAGCTGTTATGTATATATAATAATTTAATAATTTAATTATATATATAAAAAGTGCTAATTTAATATATATATATAAAAAGCTTCAAGCAAAATATAATATATAAATACATTTTACATTGATTTTAAATCCGAAAAATACATAATATAAAATACTGTTTATTTAAATAACTTCAAGGTAATTTTGATAGAGTATGTGCTTGATTAAATTAATCATTGAAGGTTGATATGTACATACTATATATGTTACTTCCACGTACGATCTAGTCAACATTGATTTTAAATCATAAAGGAAGTTATTTAATCACTTAAGTTTGATATATGGTATAACCCCTTTCCATATTAATTTTCATATTCTGTATACATATTTCGACAACTTAGTTGTCATCATCAGCAGATAATTAAACAGTGTCGCACCTGGAGAACTACGGCAAAATACCCGTACGAAACAAATTCCGCACATGATCCGTACCGTTGAAAGACAAAACACGCAAACAAAAAATTGACGAGGAAAGAGGCTATATGTCATGATTAAGTTAATCAACCACAGGCTCCACCAGTTTTTTTTTGTGTGTGAGCACCGTAAAGATTCTAAAATGACAATTGTAACGGCAACTAGGTACTTACATACAACAAGTTGGAAGACTTTATCAGGCGATGGGTAGGGCGTTATTAACCAAGCCAAAGTATAGATGGTCTTTGAGGAGGCGAGGAAAGCCTTATTTAAGATAAGGTTATTATTAGTTTATTTGAGAAAAGAATTCACAAGTAAAATTTTGTATAGAACAACGCGAATTAGCCATGAGGTATATAAATACTAGTTTAATAATAAATAGAAGCAGTATACGATATCGCTCATCGAAGTACAATTATTAAATCGTTGTTGTTCGATAAACATCGACAAAAACGCGTGATTTGGACAGAAAAAGTTACAGCACATATTGTTCCGGTGTTGAATTTACAGATAAAACATATTTCTGAGCTTGGTCACCCGGAAGGGAGACGCGGTCAACAAACTAAAGACGTACGTAAAAGCGCACTGCGAACACCCTGTGAAGATTTATGTCAGAGGTTGCTTTAACATGCAGAGTTTCGAAACTTTGTGCATGTTTACCGGCATTTTGTACGCCAAACAAATGGTAAAATTGCACTAAGGTTGATAAAAATATGGTTTAAAGATAACAGTATAAATTGAATAGTACAAGGGGACAACTATCCAAAACATCGAAGCAAATTGTGAAGGGAATGAAATGCTGCAAATGGTATTGCATCAATAGATTGGTCTTCACAATCCCCAGACGCCAACCTAATTGAAAATGGTAATTTTAACGAAGCCTATGGTTGATTAAGTTAATCACTGAAGGTTGCTATATAGCCCTTCTCCACATTAATTTTCATATTCCATATACGTAGTTCGACAACTAAGTTGTTATCATCAGCAGATCACTAAACAGTATCGCACCTGGAAAACTATGGCAAAGTTCCCGTATGAAACAAATTCCGCACACGATCTGTACCGTTGAAAGCCAAAAAGCACACTAATTGAAAATGTTTGGGATTTGATAAAGCAGAAAATTTGCGGAAAACGTGTATACAATTCAGCAATTATCTTGCAATATAAAGAAGATATGGCGCTCTTTACCTAGGAATTATGTGAAAGATTTTGTAGCAAGTATGGGAAATTATTGTAGCCTCATTGCGATTAAAAATAATAGAGACTACGCCACATTAAATATTAATGTATTAGCATATGAGATGTACTTTGTAACAATATAACGTTTTCCAATAAGAGTGATATGATTTCTTTAAAAAAAAACACACTTATTGTTAAGAAAATTCAAAAGTTTTTTATTTAATGTGAAGTACAATCGATACAATTAAGTTCTAAATAAAACGTCATTCAAATGGCCTCCACGAATTCTTCTGCAGGAACGAATTCGATGAACTCAATTTTCGAGCACTGAATGGCACGTTCAATATTGACTTGTAAAGCTTGAAGAGAGTCTGGTTTATTTCGATAGACCAATGACTTCAAATAATCCCACAAGAAATAGTCTAATGGTGTTAAATCCCAACTTCTTGGAGGCCATTCAATATCACAATTTCTTGAAATAATCGAATCTTCAAACTTCTCTCGCAATAATTCTATTGTTGCATTTGCTGTGTGGCACATAGCCCCGTCTTGTTGGAACCAAATGTTGTCAAGATCAACTTCTTCCAATGTCGGCCATAAAAAGTTGGTTATCATCAATCTATACCGCTCTCCATTGACAGTAACGGTATTACCAGCTTCATTTTGAAAGAAGTATGGACCGATGATTCCACCATACCAAAAACCACACCAAACTGTCAATTTAGGTGAATGCAATGGTTTTTCATAAATAATTTCTGGATTTTCTTTGCACCAGAATCGACAGTTTTGTTTATTTACCACACCGTCCAGATGAAAGTGAGCATCATCAGAGAAGATGATTTCCTTAAAGAAATCGTTATCGTTTTCAAGTTGTTCCAAGGTAAAATCAGCAAATTCACGACGTTTACGGTGGTCCAATGGCTTCAGTTCTTGAGTGAAAACAATTTTATAGGTATGCAAACCCAAATCCTTTCTCAAAATCCGCCAGGTTGTGGTTTGAGACAGTCGCAATTGTTGAGAACGTCTTGGAATCGACAAATTATGGTCTTCAGTAACACTTGCCTGAACGGCAGCAATATTTGCATTACTTCGAGCGGTTCTTTGTCTTATTGACACTTGAAAATTATGTAAAGAAAATGTAACCTCAAAATTTTTAACAATTCGACGAATAGCGAGTACACTATTACGACCATAAAATGGCAAAAGCACACGAAAAGTTGCAATTGGAGAACGATTATTTTGATAATAAAACTGAATAATTTGTAAACGTTGTTCTTGCGTATTACTCTCAATGATGAAATTGTAAACACTACTGAATACAATGAAAAACAAATGACAGATCATGACATATTACAAATGCCCGAAATGTCACTTCAAAATCATATCATCCCTATTGGAAAACCTTATATATTTTCTATCAGCCTCTTTTTTGGTAAAAATTTTAGTTAGCCTGCCTTTCTCATTTTCTAGCGAAAGTGTAATAATGGAAAATAACTGCAACGATTGCAAATGTGTATTTTTATTTATTATTAAAATAATTTGAAATTATTAATGAACCATTGAATTAAAGCCCGCAAACATGCAAATAATGGTTTTTACGCTTTTGTTATAAACGACAATGTCATGAATAAGAAACAACCAATTATACTTTATTAATAGCATCCGTAAATATCAAAGAACCCCATTTCTTTTCCCTTTATAACAACTAATAACCATACAAAGTATCGGTGAATTATGCCTTGATGGGTTATAAAATCGAACAACAAAGTAACAAGAAATCTGACAAATCCTCTCTTTTCTTTTTCCCGGTCATATTTTTTAAAAAGCCGTGAACTGTCGGTGTCGGCTCCTATTCTCGACCTCTTACTCTTAATTTTATTCCTTCTTGGTCGGCATCGAATCGAAAAAGGAGAAAAAAAAAATAGAAAAGGAAAGAAAGAGAAAAGGCATAATCACTATCGAGAATTTATACTTATTTTGACTGGAGCGAACAGTTTTACCTTTCAGAAGTGTGTATAATTCCGTAATAAATTTCAACACTAGACTAAATTCACGATTTGCCTTTTTGCCATTTCAAAGTCGAGTGAAAAAGTCGTTAATACCATTAAGGCTATGGAATTATAAAGGTGGGATAACGTTTTCGATGGTCGTTTCAAATGAATTTATTAGAAAGCTTAAACGAATTATTGAATATTTTGAAACCTATAAGTATGGAATGTATTTTATTGTGAATTTGTTCGATTCAGTATCAGGTCAGTCCATAAGTTCGTGCGGTTTTTAAGGTGATTTTAAAATAAATGAAAAAAACAATTTTTAGTGATTTTTAATCCAAAATATTCTTTCCTGCATTATTTATAATCTGTTCCCGGTGATTTCGCAACTGTTTGATATCCTCTTTAAAACCTTTTTGTCATTTGAAATGAAATACGTTTCGATATCCTTTTTAAAGGCCTCTTTTGTACTGAAATTTTTTTCCACCAAGATTTGACTGCAAGTCACGGAAAAGGTGATAATCACACGGTGCAATATCAGAAGAATACGCTGGATGTAATATAACCTCCCAAACGAGCTCCTGAAGGTTGCTTAGCGTTGCTCTTGCAGTGTGTGGTCGCGCGTTGTCGTGGTGGAATAAAGCTTTATGTCTATTCACTAAGGACGGCCAATTGTTTAAAAGTGCTGCATTGAGATTAGTCAATTTTTGGCAGTAATATTCTGTTGTAATGGTCTGATTCAGCTCTAACAGTTCAAAATAGACGATACCTGACATATCCCACCAAACTAACAGTAGAATATTTCTTGGGTGAAGGCCAGCTCTTGGTGTGGGTTCCGATGTTTCTCCAGCATCTAACCATTACCGTTTTATAATCGGGTCATTGTAAAGAATCCACTTTTCGTCGCCAGTAACAATGCGATTCAAAAAAGATTCATTTTCATAACGCTGTAGCAACTGAGAGTACACATTCACCCTCCGCTGCAAGTTTACTACTGACAATTTGTGTGGTACCCATTTCCCCAGTTTTAAAACCTTGCGCAGGTCCTTCAGATGTCTGTAAACAGTTCCATGAGTTGAATTTAACCTTGCAGCCAACATATTCACGCTTAAACTTGGTTCTGATTCCACTACTTTTTGTATTAACATATAATGAAAACAATAATGGTCCTAGAACCGAACCCAATGACACATCGAATATCAATAATTCTACACGTCGATATGTATTTACCAACATAGTTACCGCTTCTATAACACAAGTTTACAAATTGCGGTCAACTTTTGGATCAGAGCAGATGAGAACAAATCTTGACGTTATTTAAGGTGCTGAATTCAAATCCGGGTTTCGTTTTTAAAAATTGGTTCTAGTTTGTGAGTTCGCGCATGTTGGCAGCACTGCGCTATCATAATGACAGTTAGCTTTAACATTATTTAATTTGTATTTTTAATGTTTTTTTTTAATCCAAAACGTGTGAAAATGCAAAGACATAATTGTAAAGTTGATTCAAAGTGTTTTTGTTATGTTTGCGGATGTTATATGATCAGAAAAAGTTATTACTAATGTGATCAGAAATGCGTATTTTTATTATTTTGGTTTCTCTGTATCAAAAACTCACAAGCCGTGGGTACCGAAATTGTTTTGTAACGCGTGTAGCACAATATTATACAAGTGGTCACGCGATGAAAAAGTATGTTTTTCATTTTCATTGCCAGTGTTATGGAAAGAGCCGAAAAATCATGTAGATAATTGTTACTTTTGCTTGATGAATGTCGTCGGTCTAAATGCAAAAAAACTAGCAAAATATAAATATCCTAAAGTATCATCAGTGTCTAAGCCAGTTCCCCGTGCGAGCAATGATCCTTTGCCAATTTGTCCAGGTACGAGTGCAAATTCCATGGAAACTTGTAGTTCATCACCGACGAACAGTGGAAGCGATTTTAACATGGAGGAAAAACATTTAGTTTCGCAAAGTGAACTCAATGATTTGGTTCGTGATTTGAATTTATCGAAACAAAACTTTACAAAATATTTAACGCCCAACGAAGCAGCAGCATGGGTATCATTTCAAGATGTTGTTCACAACTTTCTCGGTAACCGCAAATCCCCGGATTTCAAGAAGAAAATCGACAGTTTGTTGCAAAATTATTGCAAGGTTGGAGCTCGAATGTCTCTCAAAATACATTTTCTGCATTCCTATGTCGAATTTTTCCCTGAAAACTTGGGTGATACAAGTGACGAGCAAGGAGAGCGACTACACCAAGATTTGGCGAAAATCGAAAAACGATACCAAGGATTTTGGGACGAGGGCATGATGGGCAACTACTGTTGGACTTTAATGCGTGAAATAGATCCCAAACAGTACAAGCAACTCAGTTCGACTGCTCTTCATTTCTAATTTAACACATTTTAATGAATAAAATGGAGATTAATTGTCAAAAATTGTAAAAAACGTGTTTATTTAATATCTCAAAAACTAGAACCAATATCAAAAAACGGAGTGCAGATTCGGATTCAGTGCCCCAAATAACCTTAGAAACAGTTTTTGGTTGCTTAGATCCAAAGCCGTGTATACTTGTGTAATTAATATAGATGTATTAACACTCGTTGACCGGTCTCATCCATTCTTGGCCACCCCACGGATACCATAATGAAAAACTTTGATTGGAATCTTTGAATTTAGTTCATTTCTTTTAATTTATATATATTAAGTTATTTAAAAGCTTCATTTTTAGTTGATATTAAGAAATAAGGTTCGGTATTCTTATTATGGAAAGAAATAAGGTCAGAAACTATTTGTGCAACTCGTGTGTACATTATTATACTTCTTAAATCAAAATTCGAAAAGTCGTACATAAAGAACGAACGATAAACTAAACGAAAAGCAAATCACAAAGCACCACTAATAAAATCAAAAATAACAACGCACGTTTATAGATGCCGGGGCCCTGAGTATTAATTTTTAATAACTATAAATCACGAACTGGAGAAC
The DNA here is from genome assembly GCA_031893035.1 of Dermolepida albohirtum. Lineage (NCBI taxonomy): Eukaryota > Metazoa > Arthropoda > Insecta > Coleoptera > Scarabaeidae > Dermolepida > Dermolepida albohirtum. The sequence continues at coordinate 106,180 of JAVIWB010001592.1, read as the reverse complement.
ATAAAATTTCAAATTGCATTGCCAAATTATAATGCCAGTAGGAAAAAAAGTGTAGAAACCTATATATGTATGTATTATGAATTATATATATGTACATATATACAATATGTATACACATATACATCTTTGTGTGTGCTAATTCTGTACGTAAGATAGAAACTCCGGTCAAAACAAAGAAATACATATTCTTATATGCTTTTATATATATTTGGGTACAAATTAAGTATGTGTAGTTTCTCGTCTGTCTGTATTACTAAAACGGTTCTTAATAATATAGGAGCGCGGACCCTTATGGGGCCGGACATTTACGATTGTGTGTAAATTTAAAAACGTAATTTCTTTGGTTGATGAAATTATGCATCATAAAAACTGACGAAATATTGTACTTACGAGTATATAAAGGGAATTGTCATTCAATATATTAAGTTTATAATTTGAAGGAAATTTTTATTGAAGGGTTTATAAGCGATTCATTATACAGTATGATTCAAAAAAAGACACAATTTCAATTGGCTACACTTGCACTATGAATTCTGCTAATTACATTTCAACAAAGATTCTATAAAGAGTCGAATACCACTACCGGAATATTCCAGTGTCGCCTTGCAACGTCAGTTGTGTATAAAATAAGATTTTTTCATTCTCGAGTTTAGAAAAAGTGAGTCTACGACTGCGGTGCAGGGTACATTTCGCTGTAGATTTAACATTTAATATCCAATGAGGGAGGACATTTGTCGTTGTAATAAACAAGGAGGTATGGACTTTTCTTCTTTGATGAAAACATTATTGAATTAATGTGTTTTAGAATGCCGCAAAACTGCCTTGATCTTCAAATGAATGAAAATTCAAATGATATATTTTGCAGAAGGATGGATGAGAATGGAGCTTCACCCTATTGGAACTTACGTGGGCAAGGTGAAAAGTTCTCGGCCTGACAATGAAATACTGCGATTTAAATTTAAAAAATGATTTTATTTTTCTACATAATCTCCCTTGAGTTCAACACACTTGGTCCAGCGTTTTTCTAACATCAATATTCCTTCCTGGAAGTGAAAGTCTGGAAGCCTGTCAAAATATTTTTCAACGGTCCTTGCAGCTTCTTCGTTGGATGTGAATCGCTTTCCAGAAACAAATTTTTTCAAATTTGGGAATAGATGCAAGTCTGAGGGTGCCAAATCAGAAGAATACCACACCAGAAATCATCGAAAAAGATTTCTGGTGTGGTTGCCGTTTTTGGCCATCCTTCACGTGGGTTATCTTCGAGGGACGTACGACCATGTTTAAATTCAGCTGCCCACTTTTTAATGGTTGACATCGAAGGAGCAGAGTCCCCGTACACATTTGTCAACTTCGGATGAATTTCCGTAGGGGTTAAACCATACAAAGCAAAAAATTTTATAACAGCACGATATTCAAGTTTATCCATTTAAAAAAATAACACGCACGACGTCTACTACAAAAATTCTTGCAAACAAACTGCTTGAGAGAACAGGTTGAAAGTTTTCATATTAACTAAAGACGCATGCAGCCACGCAGGAAACATAAACTTCTGTTAATTGTAACACCATCTCTGTGTCAGGCCGAGAACTTTTCACTTTGCCCACGTAAATGTTCAACGTTTCCTATACCAATCTCTACTTCAACCCTATTGGCACCTAAATGTTCAACGTTTTCTATACGAATCTTTGTTTCAACGATGGCTAAGTCGCATGGTAAATCATTTATAAATGGCCACATATAAACAATAAAGTTAAACCTAAATGAATTCTCTTTATGGAGACCTACAACTTTCTTTCCAATTATTTCTAACTTGGCGGTGGTTTCGTAAAACAGACTGAATAAATGACAGCCAATTCGGCAGATGTAGCTTTAATAATATGACCGCTATCAACTGGCAAAGTACGGAAGTTCTTATTCGAAGACCCGTTAGAATTGAATCTATAGTATATATAACCTGTTATTTTTAAATTCAGTTTCCACGAATATTTGTTAATATTGTTTTTTATCCAATGAAGAAATACGAAAGCTGTTGATTCTCTATTTCGTAAAGATATACTGTTCATTGTTATAATTCAACTGCACTCGCGGAAACAATTTCTAACTTTTTCTAAGCATAATTACAGTAAGTTCGCGGTGATTTACGATAGTAATAAATCAATAAATAATATAACATCTGATCATTGTTGTTCGTTAAATATGTACGCGTGTGAATGTAAAATATATGTATATACGTAAGAGATACATACTTGTATTGCTGGGATTATACTATAGACGAGGATCATCGACATTTGGCGTTCAATTATGTTAATTTTATATCATAAAATTATGTTCGTTCACTGACAGACAATAAATAATAATATATTATAATTACAGTATTATATTGGACAAGTAACATACTGCAAACGGAGTACATATATGTACGTATTTTAAATTGTTATGTGATATATTAGAAATAAAAGAAAATTGCTCTTATCTTTGTAATAATGATAGCAAATTATATGTTGCTTACATATGTACACTTATACAGAAAGCCACGGTATCTTACAAAGGTAAAGCTAACAATATGGGTAAAACATTGTATGTATACAAAGAATGTAACAAAATTTCAAAGACGCTATTAGATAATGTACACTAGCGTCCATACTAATTCGGACAGCTGGGGAAATTTAGTTAACTCTTCTAAAAAATAATATAATTGCGTTTACATATAAATAATATATGAGAGTAGTCGTTTATATTTAGGGAATAGAATTTTGGTTATTGAAAATAGTTTTATTGCTTTTCAAAATATTCTCCTTGGAAATCAATGCACTTTTGCATTCTTTTAAACCAATTCAAAAAGCATTGCTGCCACTGTGAAAGCGGTATCTCCAATATATGAGTTTGGAATGCCTCAACTGCCTCTTCCGGCGTAGAAAACCGTTGACTACGAAGTTAATTCTTTACGTGTGAGAACAAAAAGAAGTCACAGGGTGCTAGATCAGGGCTGTACGGTAGATGGCTCATCAATTCAATATTTTGCCCGGTCAAATATTCAATTGTTTGAGGCGACCTGTGAGAGCTCGCATTGTCATGGTGGAGAATGATCGTTTTCGGTTTGTTTTCCTTGTTTCTCCAAAAACTTTTGGCAAACCAATAGTTGTGCACCATTTGGAATTTGGAATTGACCGCGGTGTAACGTGACCGGTTTTTTCGAAAAAACATGCGACATTTGTTTTGATATGCTTTGAGCGCGAACAACTTTTGTTGGTTTTGGTTCATCTTGGAATACCCACACAGCCGACTGCTGTTTACTATCGGGCTCATACGTACAGATCCAAGATTTATCACCCGTGACGACTTTATAAATGTTCTTTGAATCACCGTCATTGTATTTTTTGTGCATTTCTTGGCACCAATGGACGCGAGTCCTTTTTTGAGTTGTGGTCAAATTATGTGGTACCCAACGTGAACATATGTAGCTTCTTAACGACTAAATGTTCATGCAGGATCTTATGCACGCTGGTGTTACTATTACCTAGAGATGCCTCGATTTCACAGTATGTCACATGACTGTCTTGGGTTATCAATTCAGACACTGCATTAATGTTTTCCAACACAGCAACATTTGTAGGACTACCTTCACGAAATTCATCGTCTAAAGAACGCTGTCCAAGTTTGAATTCACTATACCAACGATATACTGTAGCTTTCGATGGTGCTTCATCACCATATAGAGAATTCAGCTCGTCAATGCATTTTTGTTGAGATAATCCACGCCGTAAGTTAATTCCATTTCAACAATAGAAATAGCAACCGGATAATAAAATTGTCACGGTCAATATGTTATCAAAAATGACAAACTTCACGATGCAATCATCAGATCGGAGGCAACACTAACAGTGTTGCCAGTTCCCGAAATATAAACAGCTACCCCCGTACTAGTATTATTATCTTTTTTGAAAATGATGCAGAACGACAAATTTTCTATAATGATCAGTTATGCAGAATACTAGAATCAAATTTCCAGTTTTCGAATTATAAACGGCTACCCTCGTAGGGATTTCACTACCCTTTCGAGAAATTAGCCTAATCAGAAGACGAATGATTACAGTATTAAAAAAATGTTCGAGCTCGAATATACATATTTGTGTAAACATTTCAGTTGTGTCCAATCAATTAGTAGAAGGTACCTACAAATAATTATATTTAAAAACAGAAATTCTCTTTAAGACATTACTTATTTTGTCCCAGTTCTATCTAACTTGCCCTTTCTACGGTTGGTCAAAAATATTTAAACATTCTGTTATAAATAATATTTACTTATGTAAAGACAATAACGGCTGCAGCAAGCACTGATAGATAAGATACCACCACAGTTAATTTTATTCACGTCTGAGATTCATTTTTAATTAGTTAAAACTACAGTAATATCCATTTAAAATACAATAAAAAGTCAGAAAAAGAAAGTCAATGATTATGTTTAACATCAATAATGACACTACGGAGCACTATTTATTAGTAGTTTATGGAAATACGAAAGTATATGGACATATTAAATATATGAACGCAAATTATATATGAACACATTAAAAGCGAGTCCAAACATTACTGCATTCACCGTCCTAGTCAAACCAATAATTGCTTTTACACTCTATTATCTTGGACGAGAAAAAAGGTTAAGCACGACATAGAATCGGACATAATTTGTAATTAAAAAAAACATCGTCTAATCTAGTGCATAATTAACTAATAACAATCAATGATGGACTAAAAAAACAAGTAGATAATTTATGCAATTGATGCGATCGTCTTTTTTCTATTTTAAAATACTTGTCAGTTGGGGAAAAAGGAAAGAAACATATCTCTTTTCCTTGATGAGTGTGAATTACGGAATAGTAGACCCTTAAAAATAGTTAACGCTGTAATTAAAAGCAGTAAAGGCGAAATAAACGGCCGAAAAAAGTAGATGAGGATCATCAAATTGAATGCTACCTGAATTTTAAAATTAGATAATAAGATGTAATAGATATTTTAAATCTTTATGTCTGTTTATTCTGAATATATAAATAAAATTAAAAAAAAGTTTTAAAATCGTCTGTGAATATACAGTGTTGGAAATTCACTTGCTATTTCAGTGAACTGTTTTCGGTTACTGTGCAAGATAGTTGAAATTAAAAAATCGCTGATATTACAGTTTCAATTTAAAACTATTCTAATTCTAGATGACAAACCGTCTTAGTACTCAATAACTTTTCGCAAAAGACGATTTCTAGAAAATTTAACCCTGTTCAATGTCAATTTGCTTTGGAAATGCAACATAAGAGAAATCCCTAGTATTGTATACTTAATGACACACAAGCCTGTACATGCTTTTGCATTTGAATAATTTAAATTAGTGAAAAGTATTAGAGAGTACTCTGTGAATTGAATTAATTTATTTAAATCGATTTTATTACAAAAAGGAACTTTGGAGAGAAAAATTAAATTAATTTTGTTCTGTGTTTTTATTGACTCCATTAGTTTTGCAATCTGTCCAGAAGTAGAACAATGAGAAATAGTACTGCTTCGTTTCCAGACTTATTAATCATATTTAGAACACGTGCAACTTGTTTAACTATTCGAGTTTGATTTATAAAGCCAAACTCATGATTTGGAATCGGTTTGTTTTGCTTAAGCATCGGAATCAAATAGTTTTCAAAAACGTTAGATAATACCAGGTGTACCCGAAACCCATTATCGTTTATTTTGTTAATAAACTACATGATTTTTAAGAAAATGAAAAAATTTATTATTAATAGTATTAACCATTTGATTCTATACATCTTGCTCACCATCAGGCAATTTATGGATGCCATCCCAAAAAGACTGTTTCTTCTTTGAGCAAAACCATTCATCGAGCCATTTTCTAACTTTTTCGAAATTGGCGAGGTGCTGCTCTGCGACCGCGTGTTCCATTAATGCAAAAAGGTGATAGTCGGACGGGGCAAGGTCTGGAGAATATGGCGGGTGGGATATTATGTCCCATCCATGTGCTTTCAACGCTTCCTTGACCGGTTTTGCTGTATGAGACTGCACGTTATCATGCTGTAAAATGATTTTATCGTGTATTTGGGCCCATTCTCGCCGTTTTTCTATTAATGCATAGTTCAAATTAACAATTTGTTGTCAGTAGCGATCAGTGTTAACTGTTTCACTAAATCTTAACAATTCGAAGTACACCACGCCACTTTGGTCTCACCAAACACAGAGCATTGTTTTGCGATCAAAACGATTTGGCGTTGCAGACGATGGACCAACTTCGGCAGTTGATAACCATGATTTTTTGCGTTTAGGGTTTCCGAAATGAACCTATTTTTCACCATCCGTCACTATTCGATGCAAAAATGACTTCCGATCATACCGTTAAAGCAGCATTTCACAGACGATTTTTCGATTTTCCATTTGTCATACAATTGATGTGGTACTCATTTTCCCATCTTTTTCCCGTTGCTCGTAATAGTTCGTTAATCGTTTCTTGAGACCCATTTAACGCTTCTGCCAGTTGTTGAGTTTGGGTTGGGTCTTCATTCAGTAATTACTGCAGTTTCGCATCTTCAAACTTTTTCAGTCTACCAGAACGTTCTTTGTTTTGCACTTCGAGATCACTACTTTTGAATTATCGAAACCACGCCTCACATGTTTTTATGATTGGCGCATGCTCACCGTAATTTTCTACCGGCAAACGATGATTTTCAGTGGCTTTTCTCTTTTGATTGAATAATAAAAGTAATGCACTTTTTCAGTCAAGAGACTCGACATTTTCAAACAGATATAAATCTATGACAGTATTACTTTTGCAGAATATAACATGTACGGCTTTGAAGCTTGACGTCAGTAGAATAAAATGACATATGTGTCAAATCATAACATTTCGTACTCTAGCTTAGCGACATCTGTTAGAAAAACCGGTAATGACTTTCCGGTACGTCTGGTACTGCTGATAATAATTAATTCTTATAGTAATATTAAATTTCTAAGTAATAGGTACGCTTGTTGAGATAATTGTTTTAGGAGTCAATTATTAAATCAAATTCGCTTTTGTTGGATTTATTTCTGACTATAATGTGCTTCACTTCTTAAATTTATTTGATTTGATAATTATAGAAACTTGTGTTGGGTAACTGTATAATATTGCAAAAGCCGAAATATTTTAAAAATTCCCTTCTTTTTATAAATTACATCTCAATTTATATTCAAACATAATATCTTCAATTAAATTATATTCGTGAATATTTTTTATAATTTTTAGATCGATGTATGAACAATGCGACTAAGCGAAAGGGTAAGCTAGAGGAAGAGAGAGAGGTAGAGAGTGCAAAATAAAGGGAAAGGGGGGAGAAGCACCGGGGGAAGGGAAAGACCTAGAAAAACACAAGGAGAAGATACTAAAAAAATTTTATACCCAAATATCAGGTTGTTACATATGAAATGTCAGATTTTGTAAGGAATAAAAAAAAGTCTAAATTTAAAAAAAATATAAATATTTATTCTGCAAAATAGTCTCCATTTACATCAATAGTTTGTTGCCAACGGCCTGAAAGCTGAAAAATTCCCTTTGAAAAGAAATCTAGGTTTTGACGGCTCACATATTGCTCAAACACTGCTATTACAGACTCCCGGTCAGGGAAGTCCCTATTTTTTAAGTGATTGTCTAAACTTCGGAAAAATGAAAATCAGTTGGCGAAAGGTCAGGTGAATAAGGTGGGTGAGGGAGAATTTCGTAACAAAATTCCGAAAGTTTTTGGATTGTCTGTCGTGCAACATGAGCTCTTGAATTATCATGGAGAAGTATGGGTCCATGTCTATTGACTAGTGAGGGCTGCAAGCGGCTCAATTTTCCATGCATAGTTTCCAGTTCGGCACAATAGGACGCTGCCGTGATGGTTTCACCAGGTTGCAAAAATGAATAGTGAAGAATACTCTTACTGGTCCACCATACAGTCACCATAATCTTTCGCGGGTGAAGTGATGCTCGTGCATGCTGTCTTGGTGCTTCACCTCGATCTAACCATTGTCCTGACCGTCTCCGATTATGATAAAGTATCCACTTTTCATCACACGTTACCACTCGACGAAGAAACGGTTCAACTTTCTGTCGATTAGCCAAAGAGGTAGCCACCTCTAATCGACGGAGCTTATTGGCTTTCGTTAATTGGTGCGGCACTCATCGATCGAGTGTCTTCACTTTGCCAATCGAAGAAAGGTGACGACTAATGGTGGCAATGGACACTTGAAATGTTTCTGCAAGGCTACGCATTGTTGTCGACGGATTACTTTCAACTTCTACACGCAGCTCGTCGTCATTAACGGTGCTACGCGCATATCCGCGAGGCTGATTTTCCAAATCAAAATTTCCCTCGCTGAATTTTTTAAACCACCGCCGTAATGTGCGTTTATTACACGTGGTTTCACCGAACGTCTGATTAATTTCTCGCGTTGCTGCAGCTGCATTTAATCCCTTTTTAAATTGAAAGAGGTAAATTGCCCGAATATCTCTTGCCGACAGCATTTCCATAGGCGAGACAAGGACGGGTGTATTAATCTTTCCAAGAAATGGAACAGGTACACACTTCAAAATAAATACCCTTTTCTACAAATACAATAATAATTTTCACCAAAAACATGTACGTCTTCACACAGGTGCGATTCAGTTCAGACTGAAGGAAAAAACGGACATTACATTTGTAACAACCTAATAATTAGCTACCTAAAAATTAATAACCTAGAATTTACGCTAATGGATTAGAATTGCACAATATTTTAATAATTCTTATAAAGGAATCATGAGTTCAAAGATTAAATTAGTTGTATTGAGGCGCCTTCTAATAAAGAAAAAATAATTGGCCCATCTCTCTCGTTAATAAAATTACGCAAGCACACGTTACATTTTCTAACGTAAAATTGAAGAAAAAATTCGAGATAGAAAAGACTTCCACGTGGTAATAAAATTTCCTTTGAAATATTACGGACATATCATAATATTGTCGAAATGAGAATCAGAGTTAGGAGAAAAAATAAAAAGATCGTGTTGTTAAGACAAGATACAACTGTATCCTGTTCATACAAGTTATGTCTGTACGTTATAGTGTATATGATGTTCACTTTCTCTCTTTCTCTCCCTTTCCGTCTGTCTGTCTCTTAATTCTAAGAGAAGTCTTAATTCACATTAACGATAGTTTCTCTTTGATACTGTGGATTAATGACGGGCGTTATCTTTGATCTGGCGCGTCCTAAACGTAAACAAACTCACCGCCGCCTATGATACTTAAAATACAACACCGCAAACTAACGAAAACAAAAGATTTCATTACACAAAGTTCAAGTAGCCGCGCGCACACGTCCATAAACAGCTATAAATCTTTTTAGGAGGCTCCGGAGAGGACAACTTATTTATATTGTAGGCTTGTGTATGTATGCATGTATGTACGTACATATGTAAGCTCTGCACAGATCGCGCTTTAGGAACGCGTTATGGACGTTTATAGAATAACGAATTATGTATGGGAAGAGACGAATTTTTTATCATATAAACCGGAAGGGAATCTTCGCTTCTGTTTTAGATAAGAAATTTTTCTTGTGATGGAATACATATGCAAGAAAAAAGAAAAATTGTTTCGCTTATAAGCAAAAACAAGTTTACGAAACAAGCATAATTAACACTTTAACCAAAACTGATGATTTTAAATAATTCACATGCTCATATTCAAGCGACTAACTGAATTTTTATAAGATAAAGCACTAATCGACAAAGTAAAGACAGCATGAAAAAATCATTTAAGGAAGAAAGAAAAAGAAAAGGAATGAAACATATAATAATAGTTTCATGCAGTCTAGACTTAATATTACGAATTTAAGTAATATTACTCAACACATTAGTGAAAAAGCATATTAGTTACAGTAATTTTTCTAAGCTTTAACTGGTATTTAGTATTCATTATTCTTGTTAAGGACTTTAAGCATTTATTCTTTACAATTTATATTAGGTTTAATGTCACGTTATTTAATGTTATTTATAGTATATAATGTTATTTAATTAATTTATCGCATGTCTATATCTAAAATATCAATATACTTTCAACCGATCGGCTCCACAGTATCTGCATAAGGCAGTGGTTTGTACATGCATCCGTCAATAATGTATCGATGCTCTTCATTTAAATTTGAGAACTGCGCAACCATTTGATTATTTCAGACCGCGAACATCCTCCTTTCCACCCCATGATGCAGCGTATCCACACAACGCGCGATGACATATATTTCTCTTATACAAGGTGTCTGCAGCTATAGCAATTGATAAAAGGCAAATCGTATAACACTGACATTTCTAAAGAACGATTCGGAAGGTCATTAGTAGAGCAATATTTTTGCAAAATTAGGACCGGTCTTGGTTTTGCTGTAATCCTGTAAATAATGATTTATGGACAAACCTCAAAAAAAGTGCATACGAGCAGGTTAGAACGTCCTATTGAGGCGTAATTCTTTATCTGCAAGTAATTAGAATAGACGTCCTTAGTGACAAATAGAAATTAAGAATTGATATATACCAGGTATACCGAAAAGTCATTACTGGTTTTTTGAACAGATGTCGCTAGGTCTAAGTATGCAATATTCTTATTTGACACATATGTCATTTTATTCCACTGACATCAAGCTTCAAAGCCATACGTGCTATATTTTGCGAAAGTAACACCGTCATAGATTTCTACTTCTTTAAAAATGTCGAGTTTCGTACCTAAAAAAGTGCCTTTGCGGCACGCATTACTTTTCTTATTTAATCAACAGAAAGAAGCTGCTGAAAGTCATAGTTTGCTAGTAGAAACATACGGCGGACATGCTCCCACAATAGAAACGTGTAAGGCGTGGTTTCGACAATTCAAAAGCGGTAATTTCGATGTGCAAGACAAAAAACGTTTTGATAGACCGAAAAAGTATGAAGATGCGAAACTGCAGGAGTTATTGTTTGAAGACCCAGCCCAAACTTAAAAACAATTGGCGGAAGCGTTAAATGTGCCGCAAGAAACGATTAGCGACCAATTACAAGCAATAGGAAAAATCCAAAAGATGAGAAAATAGGTGTCACATCAATTGAATGACAGGCAAATGGAAAATCGAAAAATCAGCTATGAAATGCTGCTTCAAGGGTATGATCGGATGTCATTTCTGCATCGAATAGTGACGGGTGATGAAAAATGGATTTATTTCGAAAACCCCAAGCACATAAAATCGTGATTATTACCTGGTGAAGCTGGCCCATGGAGTCCAAGACCAAATTGTTTTGGTCGCAAGACAATGCTCTGTGTTTGGTGGGACCAGAGTAGCGTGGTGTATTACGAACTGTTGAAACTTGGTGAAACAGCTGATCTCTACCGACAACAAACTACATATATATCTATATCTATATATAATATATATATATATAGCACTGCTTCTGGCCTTCTGGGCTGGAACCGCGTCACTAGTATAACTACCGACGTTTCGTACCCACTCGTATGGGACATCTTCAGGGCTGCTGTTCCAACCCGGAAGCCCAGAAGCAGATAGTATGGACCACGACCGCGGAAGTCTACGTTCCAGATTATTTATATATCGCGTAGAAGTTAAGAATCGATATATATATATATATATATATATATATATATATATATATATTGTTTCTATTTTAAAAAAGTTAGATTTTCTCTCTACATAAGCTGTATTAGTTTTGAACAGTTTTACATTATTTTTGCCTGTCATGAATATCTAATTCTATGAATAGCACACATCTACAATACAAAAGTGATAAAATAAACCATTTATATTTAGTGTTGCAATAATATGTACATATAGCTGATAACATTTGGAAGAAATATCTTTTAAGAGAGAGAGACAGATGGAATATTAATTATTTCCTTCCTAGAAATCAGCCTGCCTCATACTGATCTAAGTATGGGGTTTGAAACTTCAGTACGTCTCTCATTGTGTTCTTGAGAGTTTTAAGTTAGAATTCAAAATATGTAAATGTTGCATGACAGAATGTATGTTTTAGACGTCGTCTAGAAATTTTTTGTTATTCAAATATAAATAAAGTAAAATTCAAAATAATATTAGCTAATAATAGTATAATTCATAACGTAATTAATAAAAATGGAAATAGATACCAACAATATGTGTATTATTAACAGGATGTCAGCAACTAAAAAACTACTATAATTTGTTAGTTCAACATGTAGACTAGGTATCTTTCATTGAATTTTGATAACTAAATTGTCTAGTCTAATATTTTGCTTATAACAATTGCATGATAAATAAGAATCGTTGCTTGTTAAGTGTAGTGTAGTCAATTTTCACAAAACAGATTATTTAAACATACGACATCTGTATCATACTTCCATAATAGATGCGATAAAAGTTTAATTTTAAAGGGTGATAATTATCTTAATTATTGAACATGCTGTATATATAAAATTCGAACTAGTTTTTTATTGCATAAAATCTGGAAAGTTGTTTTTCTAAGTAATGTAATCATGTGTTCAGTTGAAAAGTTATCTATTTTACTTTGGCATTTTGTTAAAAGATAACGCAAATAGGTAGTATAGAATATTCGTTTCATGATATTTTCTTTAATTTGCTTTTACAACAACGCTATTAAAGCACCGAAAATGGCCCATTTGTAATCTATAAAACAGCTGCTTTAATCTAGTGCAGCTTAGTTTTTTAAGAGTGATTATTGAATTTTATATCGAATTTAAACCTTATAAAATCGTCGAACTGTCAAATGCAAATTACACTTTTCCCCAAAATTTATAAACAGGTTTTTACAATCGATTACAAGATATAACAAGTAGATTACAATATTTAAAAGTTTGTAAAATGAACAAATTAGAAAAAATAACGTCACTAAATTGTAAGGCGTGTAGAGATGCCAATTTCGCCTTCGGATCAAAATCGTCACCTTCACCGCTTCGTAGTAGTTTAAATAAAATAGGCAATGCTAAGTAAGAAAGTGACAATAAACACTTGCTTAAAAATTATAATTTACAAATGGACTAGTGTATTGTCGCCTAAACAGATTTCGAAAGAAATATGATGCCGCCAACGTGAATGTAATGGTGATTTGTTAACGGCTTGAGGATTGTCTTCCCTCCAAATATGGCAATTTTGCTTATTGACGTAGCCATTTAACCAGAAATGAGCTTCATCACTAAACACAATTCTTTGATAAAAATGCTCATCTTCGGCCAGTTTCAAGTGAGCCCAAACAGCAAAAATGCGACGCAAACGATGGTCGTTCGGGTTCAATTCTTGCACAAGCTGTATTTTATAGGTACGTAAGGCAAAATCCTTACATAAAATTTTCCACGTAGTCGAAGGACAAAGGCCAACAAGTTGAGAACGACGACGAATTGACATTTCGGCGTCTTCTTCAATACTTCGCGCTACAGCAGCAATATTCTCTTCGGTACGCACATTTCTTTGTCTTGTCGATGGTTTTGAATCGAGAAGAGTACCAACCAACGCGAGTTCTTTCTTTTTTGAGCGGTTGTCAAGTTAAGTAGTACCCAACGTGATCATAGCTTCTTAACGGCTAAATGTTCATGCAGGATCTTACGCACGCTGGTGTTACTAATACCTAGAGATGCTTCGATCTCACGGTATTACACATGACGGTCTTGCATTATCAATTCAGACACTTCATTAATGTTTTCCGATACAACAACATTTGTGGGACGACCTTCACGAAATTCAACGTCCAAAGAACGCCGTCCAAGTTTGAATTCACTATACCAACGATATACTGTAGTTATCGATGGTGTTTCATCACCATATAAAGAATTCAGCTCGTGGATGCATTCTTGTTGAGATAATCAACGCCGAAAGTTATGAAAAATAATTGCAAAAAAATGTTCGCGAGTTAATTCCTTTTCTTCGCTGACATAGAATTTTCAAATTACTGGCAACAATAGAAATAGCGACGGGGTAATAAAACTGCCAGGTAAATAAATTGTCAAAATTACAAGCTTCACGATGCAATCATCAGATCGGAGACAACACTAACAGTGTGGCCAATTCTCGAAATATAAACGGCTACCCTCGTATTTTCACTGTATCATTAGTTTAAACGGAAGTAAATGAACCAAATTATAATCGTCAATTTACGTTAGAATAAAAAAGTTTTATATTAATTGACTAAAGATAATTATGAAAGACAATTTAGGCCAACAGATTCTATCTAATTAAATCTGGTGATTGCTTTTTTTTCTAATTCAATTTTAGACTAGTTTATACCAACTAAGCCGAAATTTTTTGTTTCGGATGTACATATGTACATGTAAAAATCACCTATGATTTAGTGCAACAAAGGTAAATTATTCGTGTTCGACGCAAATTTAATGGTCGAAAAAGGGAATACGCAGTAGCAATCGTACAGTGGGAAAAGACGACCAGTTTTACAGCCGTGAGAAAGAGCAGATTCCCGGATTGTAAAGTTGCACGGATAATAAAACCGAAATGGACTTAGTGTATGGAGTACAGAGCGCCCTTCTAGAACAACTTATTCATTATAGACACACACATACGAACAAAAAGAAGGAGACAGAGAGAGGATAAATGAATGGAGATGATTCAAATGGAAACAAACCCATTTACGGATAAATGATTGAATTTGTGAGAGAAATAGCGGCGGGAAAAGAAAGAGTGTATAGAAAAGGATTTGTTGCGGAGTTCTACAATTTGGGAAACTATGCGATCCGGCAATATCCAAGAAGTATTGGAAACTGTTTAAGGAAGAAATAAGGTTTTTTTTTGGAAATGCGCTAAGAATCGTTATTCCTTTCTCGGTAAAAGAGGAGACGCTTTTCACCGGAGGAAATCGTTCAGACCTTGTGCGTGTATGTGTGTACGTATGAGCGACAGCGGTGACGAACTACGCTTCATTATCTACTAGATTGAGTCATTTCATTCTGACTCCCTCCTAACCTATTGGAATGATGTGAGATTAATACATGTGTTGCCCTATAATTCTGTCTCTTTCATACAACGCGATAATAATGACGTACAAATGTACGTGTGCGTTCCCTGTTTATCAGAGGATGAAGTCGTCCTCTTATGGGTATGTGTGGAAAGGGCGCATTAAATTTATCTGTCTGTATGTGTGTTTGTATGAGTACGGTTGTCTCCGCCCTTGTAATTATCTGGATTTCTGCTGTTCATCCGGTACTTAATCGGACGTAATAAATAATAAAATCAATTTTCCGATCGCCTGGTTCATCACATGAACCACACATTTACAAATTAAAGGAACCGGGAAATGTACGTTGGATAATTCAATTTGTACAAACGTAAATAAATAGTTTTTCGTAAACGTTTATTAACTGCAAAATTGTTTATTTCATTGTGAAAATTAAATTAAAAATATTAAATAAATTTTTAATATTAAAATTAAAAAATTATGAACACGAGCGCAATTCAAATATGAAGGAGACTGAATTTAATAATTTACACAATGGAATGAATTTCATTAAAATATCCATAATTAATTTAATTCTTCTATTTATACTTAACTATACTATCTATAACTAGTTTCGAACAATTATGGTCTTCATCAACCCTTCTATTTACGTAATAGTTAATTAGAAAAGTTTCTTAAAAAATTACAATAATATATACATACTTTAGTGTATATACGAGGTGTGGTAATTAAAAACAAGACTGCTGTGAGAAATGTTATTTATTGCAAATATACTTGTATTTAACTTTCATTTCTTTTAACATACACTAATTCCATATCTATACACCACTGTATATGTGTCTTCCATTGTTTAAAACAATGCTGTAGTTCATCAGTTGTCAGCCTCTTCAAAAACTCTGCCGTCTTTGCTTTTACATATTCGACAGAGTGAAACCTGTTCCCTTTAATGAACTTTTCACTTTTAGGAACAGGTAGAAGTCACATGGTGCGAGATCTGGTGAATACGGAGGATAATCAAGCACAGCAATGTGCTTTTCCGCTAAAAACTGCTTTACAGATAGGGCATTGTGAGCTAGTGCGTTGTCCTGGTGCACAATACGCGAGTCGTTCTTCCACCAATCCGGCCTTTTCTTCTTTACTCTTTCCCCAACTTGATTAGAACTTCTTTGTAGTCTTTCTGATTAACGATTAGACCCTCAAGTACTCAGTCAGTCATGATAAGACTCTTGATATCGAAAAAAACGATCAGCATTGCCTTCAATTTCGACTCGCTCATTCGTGCTTTTTTCTGCCTTAGCGATCTGGCCGCCTTTCACTATATCGATTGACGCTTTGTTTCCGGGTCACGCTGGAAATCCAAGTTTCATCACACGTGATGATTTTTATGAGCAAGTCTGGTTCTTCTGTGAGTCGTTCCACGATGTCAAAGCAAATATTCATCCTATTGCCTTTTTATTTCTGTGTGAAATTTTTCGACACCATTTTTGCAGAAACTTTTGTCATGTTTAAGTCATCATGCAAGATGTGCCCTGCTGCTTCTTTGTTAATATTTACCATTTCGGCATTCATTCGAATGCTGAGACATCGGTCTTTCCGCAACATTTCATTTTCCGAACGTATCCGTCAGTTCTTGTCATAGATCGACCAAGACGTCCATCAACTTCGACCTCTTCGCGACCTTCGGAAAATCGTTTGTGCCATTCAAAAACTTGCGCACATGGCATAACATTATCACCAAATACCTCTTTTAACATTTGTAAACATTCTGCTGACGATTTTTTGCTTTGACAAGGAATTTCAGGTTAATTCGCTGCTCGATTTTGATGTCAAACATTATAACGGCACTACCAAGTAACAGTGTTCTGTACAATTAAAGCTTGAAAGTAAACTAAAGTAGACAAAGAAACGAAACTACGGGTTGTTGCTTGGAAAGTACCAAGATTACTAACATTCCAATTACAGCCTCGCTCGATGCGACCACGATGGAAGCAGCGCAGCCGCGTTATTTAATTGCCCTACTTCGTGTATATTATGAGAGGGAATGTCAATAGATTTTGCCGCATTTACGGCTATACTGGAGATTACTAAAAATGTAAAATCTAGCAAAAAATTATCTACAGACGCGCAACCGAAACGTTACATTATTTAAACAAACGATTAATAATAATTTATACTTACCAGATCTAAAAGTAAGTGCCAAGGGTAATTTTATTCACTTCCATAATATTTTTACATCGGCGTTCGAGCTTCCCTTCCCTAAAAGCAAGAACAAAATTCAAGAAATACAAATAAAAGACCATGTGATGCAGAAATAACAAACATGGAAAGGGAGTAGGTGCCTTTGCGTCCATCTAAGAATCTGCAAAAAGACAATGCGTTATGTGACATTTACAGGAATCAGAAGAAATTATATGGAGATAAAATACAGGCAATCAATAGAGAGATAAATACTATTACCATAGAAAACAGCGGCGATAAAGTAGTAGGAACGTGAAAATTGATCAAAAACGAGCTGTCCTTATGCAATTATTAGAATAAGAGTAGATATTCTAACCTTGCAGCTAATTCTATGAACGAATATTTTTGTCAGATAGGAATGGAAACTACCAACAATATTATCAGTTCCATATCTCTGACGGCTTTGTTGCCACGTTTATCTGTAAGAAAGGTTACCTCATTCTTCTTTAGATCAATGTTTTATGAAAAGGTAAATAGCATCATTATAGATTGGAGAAATAAACAAAATCAAGACATTTACGATATGAATGCAGGCACCATTAAATGTATTAATAATGAGCTATGTCAGCCAATAGTAAGGGTAAAGAATTCCTGTATTGAGGAGGGGTACCTTCCTAAACACTTAAAAGTTGCGAGAGTTGTACTTGTGCACAAGAAAGGTGACATTAGTTACCGCAAAAAGCTACAGATCAATAAGTGTGCTACCAATAACTTCTAAAATTTTCGAACGCGTAATCGCTGTCAGACTAATAGAATAAATACCCATTTAAGGAAGAAACGAGTGCTTTTTGTTGAAGATGACGCACGTGTTCACACTATTTCAATAGCAAAAATATGAACTTCATTTCGAACTGCTTCTGCATCCGTCTTATTGGCATGATTTGGTCCTTTTCACCAAACTAAAAGGTCTGTGGTAAGGATTTGGATCGAATGAAGGAGTAATCCCATATATAAAGATTACTTGACACTTGAATATCGGTGGACTAAATGTAACGAGTTACAAGGAGAATACGTTGATAGATAAAATAATTTTTTGATAAAAAGTTTGTTTTCTTGCCTAGACTCGCTGGTAACTAGAGAAAAAAAACTAAGGGCACACCTAAGGCGTATACTTGATAGTATGTAAATGAAATAAGATAAATACATAGGTAAAGTTATAATTTATGAAACGTTGTGATACACTTATCCTTTTAGTAACATTTTAGTATTATCACAAAGTGGATAAGATCGATTAAATATTTCTAGCTACAGATATATTTCCAAAGCTGTTTCAGCAAACCAAGTTCACGCGAACGGATACTTTATGGATCGCCATGCACTTTCGCCTTCTACACTAATTACTGATCCGACCCCGTATGTAACGGATTTGCTAATTTTTTCATAACTACACATTTATTAATACTCGCTTCACTCAACCTGTCAACAGTTGTTAATTTTATTAAAGCAATGCAATTTAGAATAATCGTATGTATTAGTAATTCTTGAGGATATTTTCTGGTAATCAAAAAAGCAATCATTCAATTTGCAACAATGGTGGCTAGATCAAATAGAAGTTCTGGCTTGTGTACTTAAAAATGCCACTTCAGTATTTCTTCTCTCTTAGATTCTGTTGCACAGTCTGGTAGGCTTTTATGAATTTCAATCCCAAGTGATGATATTGTAGTGACTGGAATTCGATTATCTAAAAAATTTTTTTTTTAATATAAAGCTTAACAATTGCAACCGTTTTTAAAATTGAGCATCTCAACATTGATAAGAATAGAAATACACAATAAATACGCATTCACGAAGACTTTACAAGTCAAATTTACGCGGGCCGTACATATACACATATGTATATAGCTTACCCTGCCATGCAATAACATAAATCCCACGACGTAAACTGCAAATTTAACCACATTAAGCGTATTTTATTCATACAAAACGAATTAAATCGTCGTGATTTATTCTTTTAAAGTCGGACCTGAAAGTCGTACATCAAAAGACACATTAAGAACTTGATATTAAAATATAATAACGCCTACGTTGAGGAGGGGGCGCACAAGACGGACTCAACAAGAGGTGAGACTGACTTCGGGGACCATGGGGAGCTGCATTCAATTATTACTCACCTTTGTTTGTCTTCTCTCGTTTGTTATTTTTTTTTTATTTTTGGTCTTTTCATTTAGTTGTTTCCTTACGTACAATTTTTTTTTGTGCAGAGTCTTGTTATTCAGAGATTCAGAGGACGGGGGCTGCTATTTTGGGCGACGGATTTTATTTTGAATTTTTAAATGTGGACGTAGGTGAGACGGTATGCACTTAATTTGAATGAGATGGCGAAATAAACGATCTATTTTGTTTTGGACTTCAAGAAGTAATAATTCTTTTGTACTAATAATAACCAGATTATTTTATGAAAGTTTTTAGTACACTGTCGTATTGTTAAGTTCAATTAAGGGTAAATATCTTTGTTAATTTAGAAGACAATTTTTAGTAATTATTTAATTGAATCAAAAAACTATTGCAGTTGTTCATGTATGGAAACGGAAGGGCGATTGCGAAAGGAAGTTATCATGCTCATTATAAAGCAACTGAAACATACTTTGATTGTTTCTTATTTGCAATTTACCATTATTCAAATCGAGATCATGAAACTTTATAAGTAATTATAGATTTTGAATGAGAGTTTGGCTTAGGAAGAGGACGTTTGACGATATGCGTAGTGTCTGCATTTCTGTGCAAGATTCACAACTCACCACCCTTTAGTAAGCACATAGTCATGTACGCGTATATATGTAAAAATGAATGTTTGCCTGTATGTCCTTTATAGAATCGTAAACTATGCATTGGATCATGTGATGATCTTTAGCAAAGTTGTTGTGCATGAGCCCACGAAGGTTTCTAAGTTGGTACAAATAATTAATTTAATTAATTTTATTCATTCTCTGCAGTGAATTCACGAAGATCATCGAATGTATATGTGAAGGATCTGACTGCTGATTGACGTTCCGAACGCATTTGCTGTGCAGTTTTTTTCCGATATCATCGTGAGTGGAATTAAAATCGATTTCAACAAAAAGTACTCCAAACTGGTCAAATTAGCATATGGGACAAATGTACAATGTCTAACAAGAAAGCATTGGAAGCGCTTGATGGTACACTGCGAGATTTAAGAGGAAACGCACTGATCTTCGGTGGCGCACTCATTTTATTGTCTAGTGATTTTCGACAAACACTGCCGGTTATACCACGTTCAACACCCGCTGATGAACTTAATACATGTCTCAATTCATCAGTTTTATGGCTTCATTTACAGAAATTGACTTTGAAAACCAACATGCGTGTGCAACTACAACGGGATGCATCGTCTGGAAATTTTGGAAAACAATTAATGGATATTGGAAATGGGCGAATGCAAATTGATGAATCTATGCAATGTATCACCTTGCTAGCAAACTTCTGTAAGATCACGGAAAGCATAGACGAATTGGTGTAAAAAGTTTTCCCAAACATTGCACAGAACTGTAAAATCATCAGTGGCTCCGTACACGTGCTATATTAGCAGCCAAAAACATCGATGTCAATACCATCAACTTCACCATTCAGAATGGAATACCCGGCGAAACGACAACATATAAGTCCCTCGATATTGTGGTGAATCAAGATGAAGTTGTCAACTATCCAACTGAATTCTTGAATTCGCTTGAATTGCCGGGTATGCCACCTTACGTTCTTACATTGAAAATTGGCGTACCCATCATTCGTCTTCGAAACATAAATCCACCACGACTTTGCACGGAACCAGACTCTCGGTCAAGAAAATGATGAACAATGTTATCGAGGCAACAATTTTGACTGTAAAAAGGTGATGACGTACTTTTGCCACGTATCCCAATGATTCCGACAGATATGCCATTCGAATTCAAACGTTTGCAGTTCCCGGTACGACTCGCTTTCGCAATGACTATCAACAAAGCACAAGGACAATCGTTGGAAGTGTGTGGATTAAATTTGGAGAATCCATGCTTCTCACATGGGCAGCTCTATGTGGCCTGCTCACGCGTCGGAAAACCTTCTGATTTATTCGTTTACGCACCAGATGGAAAAACAAGACATATAGTGTATCCCACAGCATTTCAATAAAAATCGAATTGAAACGAAACGCCGCAATGTCACAATCTTTTCAAAATGAACAAAATCAATAAAATGACTCAAAATGAATTGAATATTTGTGTAATGTCTTTCCTTCAAATTTATTTCAGTTGGTGGCTTAGCAACGCGCGCAGGGTACAGCTAGTATATTATATTTTTCACAATAACAAAAATCAGTTTTAATTTGGCGTTCCAGTTTAGATCTATAGATCGCTTTTATTTATAATTTTCTGTAAATAACATGTTTACGATCATTAATTATTCAATTTCATAGGCATTTCATGAAACAAACAAAAATTGATTATTGTTTCAAATCAAAATAAAAGAATAATTGTTTATGGCACAATTAGGTCTAATCATTTAATACAAATGAAACCAGGGAACATGTTGACGGAACAGATTTTAATAGATTTTCAATTTACGTCCGAGCACATAAATTCATACATACATAAACTGTGCTACTATCGATTGAAAAGTAATAAAATCACTGGCTATAAAGTAACATAACATCGCCATCAGCATAAGCTACTTTGACGTCTTGTATACACATCCACACACACGTATGTATGTACGTATACGCGACGCGTACACATGAATGTTTTAACAACGGTGCAGTCAAAAACAAACCCAGCTTCGTAACAGTGTCTTATAGTTTTGACCCATTTGAATTTCAGTATTTTCTAATACAATTCGAAAAAAATATACACAGAACGAGAACCGAAGATTATTTGTAGAATTAGGCGAGGAAGAAGGATGATAAGCAGGGAGGGGGCTCAGTGAACAGGGGCAATATGAATTTTGTCAAATCTATCGTGTTAGCACGCAATATCCGGTTTCAATATTGGTCATGTGGTTGCCAGTTGTTGCATTTCGTATTTTCGCATCGCGTTCGGATACAGTTTTACATAAATTGATGACCATATGAGAAAATTAACGGTACGCGAGGAAGATAAATACAACAAGAAAAGAAGAGTAAAATATGTTGAAAATATATTTACAGTTATTGTTAACAATGTGTCCAAGTAGGAAGTAAAGAATTGTTTGGCAAAACTGATCTCAATTTACATGTTTTTTTATAAATAAAACGAAGTAACTACTGCATGTTAAGTGAATTTAATTTTTAATTTTTCTCAACCACATCACGGTAATTATGTTTTTTTTGGATATAATTATACGTTTAATCAGACGTCTTTATACCACGAGATGTCTGACTATTATCATATTATATTCTTAGTTATTTCAAATAATTTGTATGGTGATGCGTGTTTAACACGTATGAGTGTCAATGAGTGGTATAAACGATTTAAGGACAATTGTGCGGATATAAATGACGACGAACATCCTGGTGCAAAAAAATCTGTGATTACGAAAAGTAACATCGAACTTGTGCGTGAATTTATCAGAAATGAGTCGAAAATCTCACTGCGATACCTGGGAAAGGAATTAAATATTTCCAATGAATTTTGACACAGCATTTGGGACCTCGTGCAAGCTTTGTACCCACAAGCTAACTAAATTCAACAATGTACAGACTTGATTAAAGACTCAAAAGAGGACGAAAACTTCAGGTATTTTATTGTAACTGGCGATGAGACGTGGTGTTTTCAGTATGATCTAGACACCACGCGCCAAATCTCTGAATGGAAGCATCCTAACGAAGAAAGACCGAAAAAAAACAGTTTGAAGAAGTCAAAAGTGAAGACAAGGTTAATTTGTTTTTATGATTCGGAAGGCATAGTGCCTAAAGAGTTTGTACCAATTAGTTAAACAGTTAATGCTGTATGTTATCTTGGTATTATGAAACATCTTTTGGCGCATTTTCGTCGTATGCGCTTTCAATATCGTGGAAATGGTAGCTGGCGTTTGTTACATTAATGCACCATTTCATTGCTCGACGTTTATCACTGATTTTATCACTACAAATGGCATTTTAACCATCAACCATTCACTGTATTCACCGGATTTGGCTCCCTTTGGTTTCTATCTATTCATCAAACTACATTTACCGATGAAAGTGCAGCGTTATGCCGACGTCGAAGCCATTAAAAAGGCGTCGATAGCGATCGTGAAGGACATCTCTAAAAATGCTCTTAGAAATTCATTCGACATGTTAATTGACCGTGCAAACCGTTGTATTGAAGCCGAAGGCAACTACTTTGAATAAAATAAATGAAATTTACCAAAATAGTAAGCTTTTGTTTTTATTTTAAAAAAGTTGGGTTTTCTCTCCGTCAGACTGTGTATATTGAAACGATACGTACCCAAAAGACACGCTTTATAATCAAAGTATTTGAATCATCTTTCCATTTAAAATATTGTTTGACAATTTCTACTGCTGAAGGACCTATTATTCCTAACGATTTAATAATGTAATTTTATCGACTGGTGTACATCATTAATAACTAATAAAATTAATGAATAAAATTCTGAGAAACGATTTAGTATAATGTACAAATCGATACGAATTACTATTTCCACGTAATTATAATTAGCGACAAATTAAACCAGATTAAAATCGTAATTGAAAGAAAATAGCTTTTCGAAAGATTGACGTCTTTCGACATTACACAGTCAACATTTTTACCATTCGGCCAACGTAATTATGACTAATATTATATTTAATGTCGAGAAAACATTCTGGTGTAAACAAAATATCAATTTTAAACGTTACTTTGTCAATATTTCTCCCAACAGTAATGTAATAATACTAATGACAAACAAGATTTCGAAATACAAATAATAAAGATATTTATGCTTACATATGTACGTATGTGTGTGTATTTAATTCAGAAATATTTAAATCTAAGACTGGTAATACCATCGACAAAGAATGTTATCGTGAATAAATGGACATAAAAGTAATTTCCATTTATTTATATAGCTTTAATAACATTTTAATGCGATATTGATTATATGGCAGACAAGAAGTCCATAAATGTGGTCGATATACATTAATGTGGAATTGTAGGTAATAAGATTTTCCGAAAGATTTATAATTGTTAGTAATGACGAAATCATTTGTAATCGAGTAGATATGAACAAGTTATTGTAAGGTCAAAGATTTAATATATACCATACATGTATTAATGTATATTTTTTAAGATTACGTGTGCTCATTTGTTCAAATTTCACATATTTGTCTTTATTAGAAATGTTGCCTGTAAGGTGCAGAAATTGTGTTCTCTTCAAAGCAAATAAAAAAAGAAGTATCGCTGTTAAATAAGATTTATTTTTTGCTGATGAAGGGAATTTATCTTAAAATTTTAAATAATGTATTTGTGATGAAAATATTGTGAAACTGGTAACCACTATTAGCCAATGCTATACAACCGACTTTTTCTTGGTTTCCATTCTGGTAGTAAATATTAATAAGTAGAGATCTTAAATCGCATTAATGTCTCCTGCCATAGAATAAAGAACTCATAAGTAGTCCGAAACCCTACCTATTATATTATTACAAAGCGTACTAGTAAAGTTTTGCAATACAGCTTTGTTTATTTAAGTTTTTCATAGTAATTCCCGCTACACTCAATACACCTCTCCATCCTCCGAAACCAATCTTTAAACCTGTTCTGCCAAGATTCACTAGGGAGTGAAGCACACTCGTTATCCCAAGCCCACAGGAAAACTGCCTCCCTTTTAGCTTCATTTTCACATGCGGGAACAGTACAAAGTCCCAGGGAGCAAAATCTGGACTGTAGGGAGGGTGCTCGAGAAGTATCAATCCTGTCGTGGTCAAATATTCGGTGCAGGCTTTGGCGCGGTGAGCTGGAGTATTATCGTGATAGAGGAACCAGGTGTCCATTCTTGACTTTGGCCACAGGTTCCTCATAGATCCAATGACTAGGCAGGCACTGTTCAGTATACTTACCTGTGACTGTCTTCTGTGTGTCCAAAATGACGCGTTCCACAATTCCACTCGATCTGAAAAATACAGCTATTATTTTCTTCTTTACAGATCGCGATTTTCTGACAACTACGGGTATGCCCTCATCATCAAAGACCCAAACTTTGTTTTGAGCTTTGGTCGGCACATCGTAATAGTACAGTCAAGTTTCGTCACCTGTCACGATGCTGTTTACATACTGAGATTGTCCCTTATTAAACTTTTTTAGCATCTCCCGGAACCAAGTCACACGTCGTGTCATCTGCTCTTCAGTCAGTCGATGCGACACCCAGAGAAAACAAAGTTTCATCACGTGTAAATGATCATGAAGAATCAAACGAATTGCTGCTGCATTTAGGCCTGAAGTACCCTCTATCTGTTGGTAGGTCACTCGCCTGTTCTCTCCAAACATTTTCCTCACAGTAGTAACATTTTCCTCCGTAACTGACGTTCATGGCCTTTCCCGCCTATCAGCATCCTCCACAATTAAATTTCCTCTTTAGAATTCTCTATACCACCTAAATATCGTTGCGCGATGTGGACAAATATCACGTAGTGCAAGAATCATTTCTTCGAAGCACTGGTCTATGTTTAAACCACGCACGAAAATGTATAACGCAAAACTGCCCTTATCTCATTTCGTGACCACGATGCCATCGCAAGCACTTTACACACTCACTGCTAATGAATAACTGAGCCCATCGACATGGCGCGGCGGCTACTATGCACATATAAACAACATGCAGCAACAAGCATCTTTCTATGATTCATTGTTGCGTCATATTGCAAAACTTTGTTAGTACCCTTTGTATATTATTACAATATGTATAGTTGACGTCGAAAAAATTAACATCCATATTTTTGTAGCCTCCGCTTTCACAAAACTACGTTTGTTGAAAAACATATGAATAAATTCAATTTTCTTTTGTCTATTATAAGTTATAGCTAAAGTTGTCAATAAGCCACAGAGATATAATACTTGTAATATTTTTCTATCAATTTGGTCATAATCAGGATCAGTTTCGTGCAGATCTTTCAAATTAATTCTGCTGGAATTTCATGATAGCTAATGAACATGATTCATTACTAAACTTTTACGGTGCCTGTGCGCGTATATTGAATACGTGATCAAATAGAACAAGCGATGAAGTATAATACGATGTAATCTGGTTTGTAGACTTCCACGGTCGTTGTCCATACTCTCCTTCTGGGCTTCCGGGCCTGAACGGCGTCACTGGTATAACTGCCGATGTTTCGTACCCACTCGTATGGGACATCTTCAGGGTTCAACTACTGCTACTGTCTTGGTGTAAAACAATAATTTTATTTCTGCAGTAAGGGTTTTTTCACGGCCACGCATCCCCTCAAGCCTGATCTGAGCAAGTATCGCCTTACTGTTGAAGCATGTGCCGAAGAACCAGATGTTCACGCAAGATCTTGATTCTAGGCATTTTAAAAACTATGCGTCAGCTTTATAACAATTTACAGTTTCACAATTTTTTGTTTGTTAACGATATCTTTCAAATAAAACTTATAAAACAACAATTTTATTTCTGTGGAATGCTATTGTAGGCATTTTCTATATCAACTCACAATTGTTTCTACTACTGAATCTAAATAAATTCTACCACTGAATTGAAAACAAAACATAAAATCTTATAGATAAATAACTCTGCCTTGAAATTTTATTGCAGAGCATTGTGGCGCAATAACATTTATTACTTTAATCCTATTATCAGACGGTCGATCTCACCCCTACGCGGAAGTATGATGTTATAAACTTGGAAATTTCCAGTGATTATATTTCTACCAATAAGTTAATCGTTCTTGGAAAGATGTAATAAGTATTATAAATTAAATTAATCCAATAATTATTAGTAAAAACGTTTTAGTATATAGAAGTTTTGGAAAATATTGTTAGGTGCTTCTTTGTTTTGCACAATACTGTATATTGAATATATTTATTGGTATTAATATTTCTCTAAATACATTGAGTGTTAAAAAATGTAAGTATAAATTGATGCGACAACCCTTTTACCCTGTAAATAAATTTTCCATTACAGAATAAAAAAAATTAACTACGTACATACTTTTAAATCACCACGACCCTTTTCGTTTTATACAAACTGTAAACAGAGACTCGTGTCTGGCCGCTATTCATCTGTTTCCGTCACTTTAAGTGACGATTTAGTGCTAGATCTATATCATTTCTCCAACATTTCCACCCAAAACCATATTAATTTTAACCCTAAAAATAGGAAATCCGACGCAATAATAACGCGAGCAGACGACGTTCCCCCATCAGAGAGAACCTTAGGAATAAGACGTAGCAAATGGCTACATTAGTTTCGGGGAAGAACGTAAAAATCTATCAGAAATGTCAGAAGAGAGCAGGAGATTTAGAAATAAGAGCATTCGTTCTACAGTCCACGGTTATTTCGTGACAACAGATATTTTTAGAATTCCAGAAAAGGGGAGAAGAAATACATATATTTATATACAAAATGTGCATAAAATACTTGTGTGGTACATTGGAACGGAAAATTGAATGAATGTCGAAGTTATCTGAACATTTACTCTCAAGACTATTCTCATACAGGAATTATGGTTTGGGTGTGTTCTTATTTAGATGAGTTTGGATAGGGGTTGAAGGTTATATTGGAAAGATATTTCCGACATCTGTGCCTAATAATTACAGTTTTAGAATGGTATAAATTTTTAGTGGTAACTACAGTATTTCAAAGATATATTTAGAAATGCTCATTAACCAAACAAAGAAATTAGAAGTTTACACGGTTTATTATCAAATTTTTAAAAGAGTGGTATCTATTGAAATTAACAATAATTAAAAGACTTTCTAACGGGTCTTCCAATAGATATTTCCTAACTTTGACAGTCGATAGCGGTCACATTGTTGAAGCTACATCTGTCGAATTGGCTGCCATTTCATCAGCTTATTTTAATAAATCACCATGCACGGATATAGCGTTCAATTTCACAATAGACTTTATTTGGATTCTTAAAAAACGCGCCTACGAGTGAAATTTTCATTTTAAGAAAACATTGTGAGCTGAAATTGTTATAGTAGATAGAAAATGCCTAGAATAGTATTACTAGACAGAAATAAAATCATCGTTTTACACCAAGAGGGTTACAGTGAAGTGAACATATCATAGATAGTGAAATGTACCCGGTATGCCGTGCAACAAACAATAAAAAGAATGACTGAAACCGGCAGTGTAAGTGAGGACCAAAGACTAGACGTCCAAGAAAGTTCAGTAAAGCTGATGCATAGTTTTTGAAAGTTAGTTCCTTAAGAAATCGTAAGAGAGTTAGCACAGAATTGGCTTTTGAAAGTTTCGGTACATGTTTCAACAGTAAGGCAATACTTGCTCAGATCAAGCTTGAGGGGATGCGTGGCCGTGATAAAACCCTTACTGCGACAAGATAATAGAGGGAAATATGCCAGAGACCACGAAACTTGATATAATGAGTAGCGACAAGTACTATGGACTGACGAATCTAAATATCAATTTTTTGGAACGTTGATATATAACCCCTTTTACACACTACCATAAAGCATGGAGGACTATTTAAGTAAAAAAAATAGAGAAGGGTAAATCTTTATAGAAATACAGAACATATTCGAAACCATCAGGGCAGTTATTGGCAATAATTTCATTCTACAGCTAGATAATGTTCCCAAGCATATCTCGAAACTTGTGAAAACTTATTTAACACAGCTGGAAGCAAATGGGGCATTGCAGACTATGATATCTCTACCTCAAAGTCCTGACTTAAATATTATTGAGCATGTGTGGGATTATCTTGACAGAAATAAATATGAAAGAGGGCCAAAGAACGAAAATGAACTGTCGAACATACTACAGGATGAGTGGTACAATATTCCTAAAAATTTCATTTTTTATTAATGGAAAGCCTACCAAGAGGAATGCAGGATAGCATAAAAAATAAAGTTGGTCATTCAAAATATTGAAAATATAAGTTGTTTATGTTTAAATCTCTATATGTGTTAGTTTTTATACATACAAAAAAAGTTTCAACTTGTGTAAGATTATTATTTATTCATTTGTAATGGAGTCTTTTAAAATTCAAGAAGGTGCTTCTTTCTTTTGCACAATGCTGTACATGGTTACATTTATGTAAAATCGTTTTATTTTCTATAAGATTTCACGAAAGTGGATACTAATGAGATAGAAAATAACCACAAATTTACTGTTTAATTTTCTATTCTAGTAGAGTAGTACAACCATATTTGTATATTCTTATGCATATTACACACATTTTCTACAAATAAGTGTTTTAATATTATATTATCCGGTAAAAATTTATATCAGGTGTGCGACAGAGTAATATTTTGGGGCCACCCTGATTTGTTGTCTACATTGCTGGCAAAACAATTGTAACTACATTCGTTTATGATACAGTGCCACTGATTATGTAAAAAAAGGAACAACTATACTGATGAAAGCCAAAACACGCAGTGTGTTTTCAACGGTACAGATCGTGTGCGGAATTTGTTTTCTTACGACTATTTTGCCGTAGTTTTCCAGGTGCGACACTGTGTAATTGTTGATGACGACTACTTAGTTGTCGAAATACGTATGCAGAATACGAAAGGTAGTGTGGAAAGGGGTTACATATCAACCATCAGTGATTAAGTTAATCAAGCGCAAACTCCATCAAAATTACCTTCAAAATGTTGTTTAGCAAAAAAGGCAATTTTATGGGTCTTGGACAATTTTGGTATCGACGTTTCGTCACCACCAACAGTCGAAGATATCCTATATAAGTAGTGACGTAACGTCGGTACCAAAATTGTCAAAGATACGTTTCTAGTCTGAAAGCCAAAATAACGGAAGTAGGCATTTTTATGTTTATTAGTCCCTCCATTCTTTCTTATTGTCTTCCTTCTCCTAATATCTACCTCATTTAGTTTCTCAAAGCATGCCTTCTTCGGTGGACCTCTTCTCTTCCTATCAATTCGCTCACCCACTGTTCTGTGATTAGCCTCTTAAAACCCATCTGTAGTAGATGTCCAAATTAGTGGCAGTCTATTTTCCTCTATTTCCAATACTTACTATTTTTCTAATCTGTCTTTAATTTTTTGGTTTCATGACCTATTGTGTTTACTTACTACTTTCTTTCTGAATTGATTTGAATGTACGAAAACAAATACTTTTAATAGACCGTTCTTATCTTAGGAAGTATTCAGTATATTTTTTAAGAATAGATACTTTCTGCTTTAAATGTTTATGTATAAGATTTTTTAAAAAATCTATTGCTTTTTTTTATTCGTAAGAAAGTTATTCATGACGATTATTATTTTCAAGAATAAAAAATAGACCATACTTTACTTCACATGTTATCGAATTATCACTTTGTAAGAAATGCGCCACGGTGCCATAATCCTCCACAAGACTTTTCTATCCAAATCATCTAAAAATAATGCATAAGAAAAAGCCAAAACAATAATAAACACTCTTTAAGTATGTGTAAATGTTGTAATCCGGTTGACTTATTGTCAAGAACTTTTCCCGCAGCATGTGTATTTAATCTTCCGACGTTATATGTTACTTGTACGCACGCATACATTAACAAGAACTATTTCACCAGTTTTAACCTTAAATACACATCTTTCGTAGAATATCTAGACATAGCCGCGGCATACATCTCCTATCCGTCTATCTTTTCTGCTTTTAGCCCCCCGATTTCATTGCTATTGCCGTTATATGTTCGAGTTTGTATTGCCGCAGCCGTGGCCTTCTTATTGATATATACTTACGCTCTGGGCGCGCGGTGGCTAAAATTAACCTCTAACCCCTGTCGATGCATTCCGGATTATGAGATCGGGACAGCTGTTCTACACATTTGCCAAGCCCGACTTGATTAAGAACATCGGTTCGAATTAGTTAAGTCCTGATTATTTTGTTAATGTTTGTTAATTTGTCCGCGCGGCTTAATTTCATTGAGTGCACACGTTGCGATTTGTTTTTTCAATAAACACATTTTCCCGCCGTGTTTACGTTTTCGTCGGAATTGCGGGAAAGGAAAGTAGAGGGTGGGAGGCGTTTTAATATTAATTTATCGTCTTTTTCTTGGTTTTCAAATTGAATATTTAAATTATGGCATTGTCGAGGTGCGTAATGGATAGAAATTAATTGGAATAAAATGTAGCCTTCAATTTAATTCTGTTAATTGAATTCGTGGTTTATTTATTTCGTTTATTGATTGTAAATAAGTATCAAAAGAGAGATGTACAATAACATACAAGTATATCTAGTAGAAATTAAGGAAGTGTATACGAGGATAGTTTGACAGTAGTGAGAATGACACATAGGTGTCGCTCTAATTGATAGAACAAATGCACTGTAATTTAGGTTGCCTATTTATATGTTTACATTCCGATATTTAGATAAATCGGTTGATTAGTTTGATTGTTAAAATGGAAAAAGCAGAGTATCGTGCGGTGATTAAATACTTCGTAATTAAGGGTATAAAAGCTACCGAAATAAAAGATGAGTTACGGGAAACATTAGGTGAATCTGCTCCATCATCCGTCACAATAAGTAGATGGGTAAAAGAATTTAAACGTGGTAGAACAAGCTGCGTTGATGAAGCGCGCTGTGGAGCACCCAAAATTGTGAATTCTAAGGAAATTATTATAAAAATAATAAAAAAACTTAAAGTCAGAGAAATAGCAGACATGGTAACCATTTCAACAGAATGCGTACACCACATTTTAACGAAAGAATCGGGCCTTTCCAAACTTTCGGCAAGATGGGTGCCGCGATTGCTTACGACTGATCAAAAGTTCATTCGTTTGCGCATTTCCAATATGTGTTTGGACCTTTATAAGAGGAATCCGGTTGATTTTTGTAGGCGATTTGTTACTTGCGATGAAACTTGGATACACTACAGCACCCTCGAAACTAAACAACAGTCGAAACAATGGTTGAAACGTGGTTCTGCACCTCCAAAGAAAGCGAAAACCAGTTTATCGGCAAGCAAGGTGATGGCATTAATTTTTTGGGATTCAAAGGGCATTTTGCTCATTGATTGCCTTCAGAAAGGTGCCACAATAAACGGACAATATTATGCAGAACTTCTACAAAAATTAAATGTTGAGATTCGTGCTAAACGGTCAGGAATGGCAAAGAAAAAGATTCTGTTTCACCAAGACAACGCTCCCTCGTGTACCAACACAGTTGCGATGTCTAAAATCCACGAGTTGCATTTCTAATTAGTACCGCATGCGCCTTATTCGCCAGATCTAGCCCCTTCCGACTTCCACTTTTTTCCAAAATTGAAAACGGCACTAGGTGGAAAGAAATTTTCGTCTAACGACGAGCCTAACATCTTCGTAAATGAGTATTTTGCAAGCTTTCCGGAATCGCATTTTAGAGATGGCATAAGGGCATTGAAGCACCGTTGGAATAAACGTATTGCTCTTTTAGGAGAATATATTGAAAAATAAAAATTATTTTGTATTTAAAAAATTCGTTTTTCTTTTCCATTCTCACTACTTGTCAAACTACCCTCGTACTTCAGCGGTAAACGAAGAAGATTTGATAAATCGGATAATTGGATGATATAATAAAATAAGATATTTTCGAAAGAGTTCAGTATTTAATGAGATGAAAGTTAGAAGCATGTATCTCAGCTGGTGGTAGTTATTTTCAGCGGTTTTTGTTGATTAAGTATCTTTACATGTAATAAAAATTTTTTTTTTTCGAAAATATTTATGTCCCAATATCTTCGAAACAAATCATATTTCCAGAAATCATCCAAGGACAAAAAATTCTTAAAATAACCCAAGAAATACACACCTGAATTTTTGCTACGTTTACCAAATACCCTGTATATGCTTCTTTATTACGTATAGCCATATAGTCCAAACGAAGTTGTATAATTTACGAAATGAATTTCGTTTTCTTCAATACTTTTCCAGTTTTTGTGACTGGTGCAGATTGTGGATAACATGGCTTTGTAAATACGTGATAGTCTTTCTATTTTGTTGTCCATTGAAAATAAATATTTTTATTATTTTTTGTAAGAAATTAAATAAGTAAGTGCGTTCGGAAATTTAGTAAAATAATATAACAATATTGGTATTAGATTATACTCATACAAGTATTTCTTTTTGCTTGAGGTCTTTAGCATTTCGTAATTCATCAATCGCGAAAAAAGAGAACTCGTGTCGATAAAGTATGTATCGTATCTATTACATGGATACGAGGTTATAAAGGGCGAGGATGTCTGGTCCGGCCGACTAGTGCCGGTCGTCGTTCAAATATGATAATACGAATAGCAAATGAGCTGTCCACTTGATGAATTACAGAAAGACGCACACCTCCGCGCTCCATCACAGCTCCGGTAAATACTTTATAATTACACACCGGTCCGCTTTGATTCTGTACTCTAATGAACGTTTTAATAGCTGTTTAAATAACTCACCCCACCACTTTCATTGCACTATATGAATTTTCCTTTTTAATCTCTAGTAATGCAAGGAAATAGCGCGTTATGATTTGTAGATTTTTAGATTGTTTATGGATTTGGATTATATTTTTCTAACTGTATTTGATTTGGTACCACTTTTGTCCTTGATATACCAGCTTTTGATATTTATTTGAAGTTTCTTCAAAACTTTCACTAAAGCAACAATAGATGTAATAGATGCGTAATTGGCTAAAATTGTCTAAAACTGTTTAGAATAGAAGACAATACTAAAATATAGCGCATTTCGGAATCAGTAACACTAAAAATATATGGAATGTTTACGTGTACCTTTTAATATTATTATTATAATTTGCGATATTCTTTTTAAAACTTGTAGCTTTCAGTTTGCTTTGATATATCATCACCCTTTTCACCAGACTTATGCCCAACTTACTTCCACTTATTCTCCAAATTCTAACGTTTCTTTTCTGGAAAGAAACGTCGGTTGGATGAAGAACTTATTATAAAGATGTTTCAAATTTAGCGGTTTTCTTAAAGAATAAATAAAACACATTATTTGCATTTACTTTCAAAAACTTTTTATTGGTAATTGAAGTATCACTTATGACATTTATATGCGAAAAATAATATCTGCTAAATGGCCTCCTCTTGCAGCTCCACAGACGTCCACTCTTTTGTTAAAATTTTCAATGGCATTTTGACATAATTGAGGCTCTATCTCACCAATGACACGAATAATTTCATTTGTCAAAGCAGGAATTGATTGTGGATTGTTTTTATAAACCTGACTTTTCACATAACCCCAAAGAAAATAGTCTAACGGTGTCGAATCATATGATCATGGTGGCTAATTAACATCTCCGTTTCTTGAGATTACACGTCCAGGAAATTTTTCTCTCAATAAATCGATTGATTCGTGTGCAAAGTGAGGTGTAGCGCCATCCTGTTGAAACCAAATATTCTTTATATCAATATTCATTAATTCAGGCCACAAAAATTCGATCATCCGACGATATCGATCACCATTGACAGTTACAACTTCACCAGCAGCATTTTCAAAGAAGTAAGCTCCAATTACACCACCTGACCATAATGCACACCAAAGAGTAACTCGTTTAGGATGCTTAGGTTTCTCATGAATAATTCGTGGATTTTCCTCACTCCCGATACGGCAATTTCGTTTATTAACATAGCCACCAAGTTCAAAATGTGCCTCATCGGAAAACATTATTTTCTGAGAAAAATCAGCTGGTTGTTCATTGATGAAATTGACAAATGAACGACGTTTTAAATGATCTAATGGCTTCAGTTCCTGTGTTATTTGAACCTTATATGCCTTCAGAACTAAATCCTTGTGTAAAATACGCCATGTTGTTGATCCACTAAGTCCAAGTTGTCGTGAACGTCGTCTAATGGACATTTCAGGATCTTCAGTAACACTTTCACGAACCAAACCAATATTTTCTTGTGAACCACCACTACGACTGTATTTTTACCACTTTTTTGATCTTCCACGGAACCAGTCTCTTGAAATGTTTTAATAATTCGACCAATAGTGCTTTCAGATGGACGATTATGTAATCCATAAAATTCACGTAATTTTCTAAAAACTCTTTTCACAGAACGCTGACTCTCATAACATATAGTAATTCAACAATTTGAACGCGTTGTTGTACCGTGTACGAAGCCATTTTTATAAATGTCATACATTACACTTTTTAAATGATAAGTTTATGAAAGAATATTGTTAAAGTAACATAATGTCCTTTCAATATCGTTAATTCAAGTGTGTTGACGTTAAAGAAGTATATTCCTCTAATTATTTGTTTTATTTTGAATCTAGTTTTCTAGCAAATTATCTTCATAGATTTCACAGATGCGTTTCTATTTTTATTTTGAAATCACCTGATGAGATTTTATTCTTCTTCCTTTCTACCAAGAAGTTCGTTTTTGTGTGCAACCTTACTGACTTATTTCCAATTTCTTAGGAAACAAGCGCATTTTATTAAAGGAGGACTGGACTATACACCTTTTAATAATAATGATACATACATACTTTTACTATTTCCAAGAGATAATAACTAAAATTCAGATAGTAATGCGGTGTAATACACATAAATTTACACAATAATAATGATAAGGAACATACGAGGCGTGTTTTTTATGTAAGGCCCGTTTAAAAATAAGAACCAAACGAAAGAAAATTTTCAAAAACCAAATATATTTTCAGATTCCACATACATTTCTCTATTTTTCAACATAGTTGTCAAGTTTGTTTAAAAGCTTATCAAAACTAACAACTAGATTTTGAATATCCTCTTCATAGAAACTTGCCGCCTGCTCCGATAACCAAGAGGTCAGGAAAGTCGTTTGAAAGAGAGCTTATGGTGAAGCGTCTGTTCTGAAGCATATTCGCTTCAACTGAAGACACCATGTCGTCTGTGATCACAAATGGGCGACCGGAGCGGGACTCATGCACATTGTCGCGGCCAGCTTAGAAGTCTCTGACCAACTTACGCACTTTGCCTTCACACATGGCAATAGGTCCGTAAACTTCACAAATCTGCTGGTGAATGTCTACAGCAGACATGTTTCTTGCCGACAAAAAACGTATC
The DNA here is from genome assembly GCA_031893035.1 of Dermolepida albohirtum. NCBI lineage: Eukaryota > Metazoa > Arthropoda > Insecta > Coleoptera > Scarabaeidae > Dermolepida > Dermolepida albohirtum. The sequence goes on along the minus strand of JAVIWB010001592.1, from coordinate 69,855 downwards.
ACTGACCGTACCTCGCATAGGGCGGTCGATTTGATAATCTTAAACATTTTAAAGACACCGAACAGGCCGTGTAGGTTACCTACACAGCTGCAATTGAGCACTGTTGTTCTCAAGGAATACTGGAACACGACGCAAGCACTCGTTGAGGCGCGCGCACCTCTTATTAGTGTATACAACAAAACGGCCCTAATTTAAAAAACACACCTTGTATATAGTAAGCGAGCGTGAATTATGATCATATTTATCATTCCGATATAGTCATGTGTTGTTAATAAGTTCCCTGCAGCAAGCCCTGAAGGCTTAAAAGGTATGGGGGAACATGGTCTGTATAGTACAGCAAAGTTCCTTTTCAGTACAAAAGGGTTGTAACTTGGCAAGCGTTATGAATCGACGGTCTATTACTACCTCAGTTCAACTTCCAGGTACCCATTTTTAAGCACCTGAATCGACATACGGCCGAAAAACACCACAAGAGATTGAATCTGGTACTTTCAAGAGACTAGTCTCCAATCCATTAGACCATAATGGCCACGGTTGTCAATAGGCAACGTGTAATACATTCGCTACTAGTATATGGTATCAGATTACAAAGTTCTTACCAGCGGTAGTTGTATTAGTATACAATTGTCACTGGTAAGAACTTTGTAGTCTGATGTTATATACTAGTAGCGAATGAATTCCACCACTTGCCATGGTTTAATGATTTCTTCCTTACCGAATTCTTTTTCTAATTTTTGTTTGATATGTAAATGTAGAATTCACAACTTTAACAATTACTACACTGTAGTATATATTATAATTTTATTATACAAATAAGCCGACAGTTTTCGTAATACATTAAACTGCTTTCCAAGGACGGTATTTTTTCGTACCTATTCTATTCAACCCAAGCAACGACAGTCCACATTGTGAACCAAATAGTTAACAAATTTTGTTAAATGTTACTTAATTTTTTTTCAAAACTAATGTGTAGTCCATTGTCTCTTTTAGAGCGATAAGATCTTTCTTCCAAAAAATTCTTCTTTGAATACTATTTAGCATATCGTAAATGAAAGTGTAATCCAATTTTGATCGTATTGGTGAAGAAAATCGAATATTAAAAGTTTGTTGAAACATGAAGAAACCACCAAACCATTGAAACTGTTTCAGTGCAGCATATGAGTGAGTACGAAACGTCGACAGTTATACCAGTGACGCGGTTCCAGCCCGGAAGCTCAGAAAAATATAGTATGGACCACGACCGCGAAAGTCTACATACCAGATTACAATAGATTATGTTAATTTTTTTCGTTTTTAGGTTAAAAAAATAAGTTGGCATTATCAAGCAAAGGTAAATTCGCAGAAATATCGATATCTAATATCCTTAACCTATTGATTATTTCGCCTCAATAAATTGACGTAAAATGAATATTTTACATGTACCAATAAATCGACGACGAACTTGTACGATTTAGTGACTTAAAGGTCGACAAATGTAAAACCAACTTTAGAGATTTATATTGATGAACTACTATATAAAATAGTTTTCAATCGTCTGCAAACGACCACTTTGACACATCTTATATAACTTAACAGATCAGTAATAAATATTAAATAATTACATGTAACCCATATGTTCATATTCCCTATTGGGAGCATCGGTAGGCCATAGGTTATTATTACAACGAAAAGTCTTCCCAAATTATTAATCAGAGACCTCTGACATGATACACTAGTATCTCTTCACTGAGCTATCAGCTGGCTTAAAAATAACAAACCGCTAAATTTAGCACCTAGTGGAATTTCGCACGACACCTGAAAAGATTATGTTTATGGCTGGACTTCGTTCGAAAGTAGGTTGTGATATATGAAAAACATTCACGATCAAATAAGTAAGACTTGAGCAAAGTAATCAAAAGAATCTTTGATTTGTTAATAAGGACATAATTATTAACTTTAACTAAATGCATTTCGAAAGTTAAAATAATTGACGTCAATTTAACTTCTGTTATCCAACACCTAGGAAATGTTTTTAGTGAAGAAATATGTTAAATTTTTATCGCACGAAACCATGTTATTTTGGAGAAATTAATTGGTGCACAGAAACTCCTCTGATAAGAGTTCGGTCGGCGTTGGGCAGAATAATTTTATTTATTTATTTAAGTATTTCGCGCAATTACGTATTAGTTCACTAAAGTCACTTCTGGACTGTGTAACGCGGGTTCAATCAATCGTACGCAGGTGATCGAAACTATTAGCTGAACGAAAACACAGGTAACAGGGAATACATAAAAATATTAATGATTTAATTACCACGGCAGTTCCATAAAATATAATGCTCGAATGAATTTAATACAAACGGAACATGGAATCAGCGAGAATGAAAATGAAATAATATTTTCATTATCATCAGCGAGACGTCGAGAAAATTTAAAAAATGATTTAATATCATGCGTTTTCGTTTACAAAATATTCTTCTTCACTTGTATGCAGTTGGTAGAGCAAGTGATCATACACAATTGTGCGATATAGTTTTAAATGAAGTTATGCCGTTTGAAGACAGCTGAATTCATAGGGTTGTGCGCTGACGAAACCGGCCATCTCTACTCATAACAACAAATAAATATATATGACAGCAGCTGTATAAATATATACATTATTGTGCAAATTAATGGAATCAAACACAATATAACTATGAGAACCGTTTATTTGTCATATAATCACGATGAGATGGTATAAAATTATAAATTACTAGTAATTTAGTATGAGATATGTTCTCCTTTGGCTGCAATGACAGCCTGAACTCTTTCCGGCATGGAATCTATTAATTTTTGACAGTTTTCCTTTATTTGCTCGTCCCGAAACCACACCTGAATTACTGCTTCTATCAATTTTGTCTTCGTTGTACAGTCCATTTAATGTAACCTAGCCTTACAAATGGTCCACAGATTTTCAATTGAGTTTAAGTCTGGAGAATTGCCAGGTCAGTCGAGGAGAATTGTTCCTTTTCCTTTGAAATATTTGACCATAACCTTCGATTTGTGGCATGGAGATGAGTCCTGTTGGAAAATTGCACCTCCGTTTGGCTCACATTTCTTTAGATCTTTTCCCAAGTACTTGTCCAGTAGCTCTTTATATTTCTGGCTGTTCATCATGCCTTCTACAGGCACCAGCGATCCAGTCCCCATGTACAAAAAACATCCCTAAAACATCTTCTTTACAGGATGTTTGACAGTCCGATCGATATGAGCTGCAGTGAGTTTTTCATCTCCACTTTTTCTCACGAATTTTGATCGCTGCCCCTGCTCCAAAAAAAATGGGACTCCTCTGAGAACAACACCTTTCTCCAGTCTTCCTCATTCCATCCGGCATATTTCTTGGCTCAAATAAGCCTATGCTTCATCATTAGTTGAGTGAGGAGTTGCTTCTTCTGTGGTCGAATGGCTTTTCTTCCAGACTCTAAAAGTCTCCTACGAACTGTCGAGTCATGCACTTTCACTCCAGCGTCGGCTAAGTCTTTTTGTAGTTCAAAACTAGTTTTTCTTGAGTTCAGCTTGCTATTTCTGACCAAAAAAGTGACATCCCGGGGTGTCATCTTCCTCTTTCTCCCACATTTTCCCGCTCGTTTCACTTCAACTATTCCGGTATTCTTTTTTTGCTTTAGGACCTTGCTTACTGCTCCTTGACTAACACCACATTCCTGAACCATATCTCTCTGTGTCATTGAAGTGTGCTCAATTCATGTCACAATCTTCTCACGTTTTCTGGGCGTGATATACATATCGCGAACAATCGGTAAAAGCACAATATAAATCAAATTTTGAACTTTGAAAGAGTATATGTGAACAAACTCTCTAAAACGAACTGAATAACTGTGTAATGTGTTCCCAGTGATATAGGTTATGTTTCTTGACATAAATCTACTGTCAAAACTGACCTAACAATGTTGCCACATGCAGAAAACCAAAAAAATTGACATGACTCCATTAATTTTCACAATACTGTACATATGTACCATACATAGACTTTTGCAAGTGCCTGTATATATAAAACTTTCCGTAGGTCATTTAATTCTAGTCCAAGAACATTGCTTTTTTTAAATAACGGTTTTTATTGAATAAATAGTTTTCGTAGTGAATTTATTTTTGTATATTTTTATTCTATATATTTTCTTAGTAAATTTTCTTTTAGATATTATTCGTTTTTCTAAACTCTTAGTTCTTCTTTACTCCAAGTTAAATTGTCACAGTTTAATTCGTTTCTGTTGTAATTTAATCGTGTTGGTGTTATGTTTGACCTAACTCAAGAAGAAATTAAGGCAATTATAAGTACATAGTTTATTATTAATAAAATATTTCTTTTTTTAAAATATTATATTTAACCGAAAACTTTAGAGTAAATGAAACTTTAATGAACGGAATCTTGTTCGTTACATTGGAGTGTTTAATTAATTACATTCAAAATGAGCCAATAATATAATTTTTTTAACGCTCTTTGTGCTGCGTGATTTAAAAATGCACCCTTGTTGTCACACAGTCAAAGCATTAATCGCACACACAGGCATAATTCTTTTGAAAACCAATGCAGGCAAGCATTTATGAGTGTTTAGTGTTTACAATACCATTTGCACCACCACCGTCGACACAGAGAGAGTCCTTCGACTCGCATTAGCGCAGTATCGGTGGTAACATTAACTTCTTCCCTACCCCCTGCTCTCCGACTTCTTTTATTTCTACAACTTCTCTCTACAGAAGAAGTACTTTTTAAATATCTACCTGTTTCCGCCTAAATATTATTAAGAGGCTTGTTGTACGGAAAAGTTCCTGGATTTTTGTCATTTTGCGTTAATAACTTTATTTAAAATTTAAATTTATTCAGTGTCTAATTTTGTATTTTCGTAACATAAAACTGTTTTAATGAATTTAATATAGCCGGTAACGGAGTGTAAAAAAGAGTGTTAGACATTTTGTGTTTTAATGTGCGAACATAAGTTAAATCAAAAGTGAGGTTATGTGATTTGTTTATTTGTGTGTTTTGCATGTCCAATAGAGTGCGCTCATCACTTGCATCCACGTACAAAAACACAAACACGGAGTCGTCATCGGTTTTTGTCTCGCGTTTTCTTTTATTTATAGAATCAGTGCTAACAAGTGATGGCAAAACTGGATATTGAGGAGGTCAGTGAATATTTGATGTAACAATTTAACACTTGCCTGTTTGCCGCTTAAATATTCTTTTTAGGCTCGCATTTTTTTAATTCCTTTTATTTGCATTATTTCCTCGGACGTGCATATACATATGTGTGGGCACATATATCGTGTGAAAATTAACTAACCCAATAGGTTAACACCATATTGTTAACAGTTAATACACACTGACTGAGCTACTTAGTAGGTTCACTTGCGTACGGTGGTGTATATGTATGTGTATATATATGTTCATATGTGTGTATGTATGTATATACATGTGTGTGTGTTGATAATATGACCAACGACATAATATCCATTTATAAGCGCATATACTTTGCATGTACATATATCTACTTTGCATACAAGACATCGGCCCACAAGTGTATATGTTTATTATTTGTATAAAGGTAGTTCATTATACCGGGTGTCATTTTATTGTACGTCGTTAGTTTTTTCCGTCTATGCTACTTTTTCTTCTTTTTTCCGTTTCCTCTTTAGATGTGCATTTTGCGCGGGTTACTTTCATTGTTTGCCTTTTTTATTAGCTACTTCGTGTGTGGTTTTACTAGTAGAGGAACTCGCGCGTCTGATACCTTTACTAATGTTATATTTAAGCATTCGTTTCGTTGAAACGCAGCAGATGAATTAAATCTACTCGCCCATTTTTGATTTAATATAAAATGCTGTAATAAAAGATTGGTATATTTAGTAAATGTTGTTTTTATGATCCCACATTTGTTACACACACATACATACGTTTTCAAATGCGTAAAATGCATATCAACACAATAGTATCTCACAAAATATAACAGAAGGTCATTCATTTCTTGTTTCATTATAAATTTGCAAGAATTTATTTAGCAATTGATTCATATCATCGACAATTTATTACATGGTCGCTGTCATTTTAAGTGACGATAAATTACGTTTTTTCTTTTTCTAGCCGTATTTACAACAATTTTAGTATCTATATATTTGTTTTCCCAGATAAAAAACGTTATGCAACATTTGAAAAGTATATGTGAATAATCAGGTAGACAATTTACACAATTGTATGTAATAAATACTACGGCGTTGTAAGAAATCCGTAATTTTATTATTAATTTGTTGAAAGAGAATAGAAGTAAGAGTAGGAGAACGTAGGCAACTAACAAAATTCTAAAATACTGTTAATATATAGTAAAATATATTTGAGTATTTAAAGTTAAATAGAAAGACATTTAACAAGAATACTGCTGTTTTTTTAAAGTATTTTTTAAGTTAAATTTACATTAATAATAATGTTATTGTAACATTTGTTTTTTTATAAATTATAATTCATTTATTTATAAAGTAATGTACATTGTTCAATTTACACATCTATATTAAATATGCTATAAAAACGACAAACATTTCAATTTTCAAAGCTTTCAAAAACATTAAATTCCATATGTAGATAATAAATAACTACGTTTATGCTATGATTAAAAAAAAGAAACAAAAAATTATTTTGATTGGTGATAAAAAATACCAAGGTCTCGTTTTTGCCTAACGCAAGCCTGTTACACTTAATGACTGTACGTTCGTCTTACATAAAGATCTGCTCGATATTTACTTATAATTCTACATTTCATTTGCTTTATTCATTACAATGGTGGGGGCACTGCGTACTCAGTGCGAACCTGGCCTGCGGAAACACATCCCAACTCTGCTGATGAGAGTTTGCGGGTCTCCAACACGGGCTTATTACTATTTCAATTACTCTCTGAGATTCACTAAGTTTTATTTTATTAAAAAAAAAAGTTTCACTAATTTGTTCTCATGCGGGAATTTATATAAAAACACATATAAGTACAAATTACTCAAGAGAAATTGTTAATTACAAATAACAATTTGATCAATAAGGTTGATATATAACCCCTTTCCACATTAACTTTTGTAAATTCTGTATACGCATTTCGACAACCAAGTTGTCATCATCAGCAGATAATTTCAAAGTGTCGCACATCTTGGTTTTGAACGGTGTGGATCGCGTACGGAGTTTGTTTTTCGTACAATTTTTTCGCCGTGTTTTACCAGGTGCGACACTTTGAAATTATTTTTTGTCGATATAAAAGTTAATGTGGAAAGGGGTTATATATCAAGATCAAATTCAACTATAAATAACAACGTCAATAATGTAATATTCAAGTATTTATGCAGCCAAAAATATCGCTTACAGCTCGACTTGGTTTGGTACATAAATATTAAAAATAAATATTAAAATTAATTAAATTGTATATCATACCTTGTCTCAGAATAAGGAGTGATTCAAATATTGCGCCAAAATAGTACATATTTTTAAGAGTTTTCATTGGTTCTTGAACAAGCAAGTTTAATATGGATAAATGAATGCCAAATATCCGCCATTTTTCATAACCTGTAAACGTTTAATTATATTTTTGCATTGTTTTATTTTAATAATACTTAATCTTAATTATGGATAGGTTGTACATATTAGTCCAAAAAGTCACGTTTGTACAATCACACTTCCATTAAAATGATTTTTTTTCGTTTATTTTTATATAATAAAGAAAAAGATTAATATTGTTGACAAACTACTACATTCACACTGTTTATGTTTCATTTTTATGATAAGTTATATTTTTAAGCTGTGTTACGCGTTTTAGCGGGATATTTGAATCACTCATTCTGAGACAAGGTCTGATAGCAAGAAAATGTCAAACATATCGTTAATACTAACCACTGCAAGTATGGATATATGAATAGATACATATCCTTACCTATGACACAAAAGATTAGACATTCTTTGTTGAAAATTGTGACGAACAAGATTTTGTAATATAGAAAGTAATAAATACCAATGGCCAGAGAAATATTACTGAAGCAGTTAATTTAAATCGAGATACGATATAATGCTATATAAGTTGTTTTATGTTCTCAGAAAAAACAGTCTCAAAAATGTGTTACATTTGATGAACACAGAACGGAAAATCATCGTTTAACAATCGAACATGGTTCTAACATAAGTTAAAAGCAAAATTTTAAAGTTAGTCTGGCATTGGTACGCAGAGGGACGGGGTATAGTTATGGTTATGGAATTACCTAAAAACAATGTTAGAATGTAAGTACGAGTCTTTTGATATTAAGACCATTTAAAATTCGTGAGCTGAATTAGATAATCATGCCTATGACCATCATATTTCATGCAAAGTGTCTTTGGAGAGATCTTCGATGGAAAAATTGATTAAAATAAATTGTGGTTACAACAGAAAACTAGTAAGATCAATATATAGTCTAAAAGTTATCTAGAGATATTCAAAAAAACTATCAAGGATCCCTTTTTTTAGCAGTTTCTCAAAAAAAAAAAAAAAATTTCGCTGGTTGGTGTGTATATAGCCGACAACTTATTGGTAAGACATTGTATATCTACAAAAAATGTATAACCACTTCTCCAAGATTTTATTTCTGACATTGTTTGGATGTAATTCTACCATTTACAAAGAGTTTACTGGATTTTATTGAAAATAATAGAATTACACCAAAACAGCATTGTCAGATTAAAATATTGTAAACAAATCAAGTGATCGTATTATTTACGTTATATTTATGAAAGTAAATACTTAATATTTTCTGTAACTTTCTAATATAACAATGATCTCCCATTTATTAGTAATCAAACGACATAGTGGCGACATTAATGACGTGAGTTAATTGCTTTTTAAATTGAGTTATATCAAAATAAGTCTGTATATTTACTTTGTTCATTGAAAGATTTTTATCTGTTCGAAATACATCAACGTTTCTTGGTCAAAATAAGTGTAATATAAACAGAACAAATGGAATCGGTGTACCCTATATCCATAGCATATTGACAATTTGAACAGTATATAACACTCTTCTTATTCTTGTTGACCATTCGAAGAAATTGGTCTTATATAGTCCTTTTTTAAAGTCAATTCTTTCAACTCTTTTCGGTGCCAGTATTAAAACAAGATAGTTACATTAATACAGTGTGTTTTAAATTATGGCGTGTTTCTAACTATACCTTAAAGGGAGCATATCATTCAGAAGAAATTAAATATTTTCATAAATAAAGGAGGACACCCTTCCTTTAAAATTAACGCAAGATTTGAATTAAATAGAAAACACAGTTTTCAGTCTTTTGATTGTTATTTTTTTATTGAATCTTAAGTACACGGGATAGGGTTATTTATGGAATAACACATCGGGCAAATGGCCTCCACAGTAACAGTCACTGCTTGACCAGCCTCATTTTCAAAAAAGTATGGCCCAATTATGCCTCCAGCCCTAAATCCACACCAAACAATGATACGTTGTGGATGCATTTGTTTTTCGACAATCACATGTGGGTTCTCAGATCCCCAAAAGCCGCAATTTTGACGATTAACAAAGCCATCAAGGTGAAAATGTGCTTCGTCGCTTAGATGATTTTGCTCGAAAATCTGCATCTATTTCTTGATGTTCAATAATCCATTCAACGAACTCTCTTCGCTGTGCATGGTCATTAGACTTCAGCTGTTGTGTTAATTGAATTTTGTAAGCATGGAGACAGATATTTAATGAGTATACGCTGTACAGAGCTTCTTTAAATTTGCCATTCTTGTCCACGACGCCGAATTGAAGTTCCTGGATTGTCACCGACACTGTCACGCACTGCTTCGATATTGACATTTGAACGGCTTGTTTTTGGACGACCAGTGTGTTTGGCGTCTCCAACAGATCCAGTTTCCCTGAATTTTTCAATTAATCTCTTCACAGTTGACGAAGTTAAAACACTATTCTGACCATATTTTGTATGAAATTTTCGAACTGCGGCCGCCAAGCTTTCATTGTTTTTGAAATATTGTTCAATAATGAAGCCACGTTGTTCTATCGTGTAATGCTCCATTTTTATTAACCCTAAACTGTCAGTTGTCGAATTGTTTTTTTTTTAGGATTGCCGACACTTTGCTGCACAAATGGCGGCAAATTCAAATCTTGCGTTAATTTTGGGACAGCCATTATAACGTAAATAATATGACCACTTGATTTGCTTAAAACATTTTATTCCGACAACGTTGTTTGTGTTTAATTCTATTGTTTTCACTATAATAGAATAAACTCTTTTAAAATGGAAGAATTATATTGATACAATATTGTTAGAATTAAATTGTTAGGTTGTATTATTTACGCTGCTTAGATATACAATGTTTCACTAAGAATTGTCTCTTACATCCATTAACGAAATTTATTTTTGTGACAAAAATAGATGCTCGATAGTTTTTTGAAAGTCCCTACAGAGCCTTTAGATTACACTGGGTCAAAAAGTGTCCATACAAGTCACGGTATCTTCAAGTTTCCCTCTAACTTACCTAATATGATGTTTACGATAGAAATATTGTTACAGGAAATATTGTAATAAGTAAGGAAACAGATATCACAAAATTAATTAAATTTTGTTCTACAAAACATAAATAAATGAATAATATGTTATTCGGGTATAATGTATTCAAAAAAGTTTCCATACAGCAGATTTATAATAAAATATTTCGTAAATACACAGCTATTTTTGATCCTTTAATAACTTGTGCTACCGCTTTAGCACGCAAAATTTTCAATATCCGTTTTGGCATTCCGTATACAATTTTTTTGGTCACGTGCTCATAAATTATATTCTTTAGTCTCCTTCATTATTTTTGCAATTTAAATAGGAGTTTTTACATGGAATGCCTTTTAAGTTTTGCATAGTGAGACATAGAGGACGCCACTAATCAAAAATTAACCCCCATCTTTAGTTAACCTAAATCCAAAGCTTCAGTGCGATACATGTATTGTTGTAGCCACAACGAACTGTTACAGTTGACAAGTTAGTTGAAAGATGGAATTAAACCGAGGACATTTTCGCGAAAGAATTTTTTATAGTTCTCGAAGGCAATTATCTCAACGAGAATGCCTTGCCGAGTTGATCACTGTTCTCGGTAATGCAACACCATATCAGGCAACATTTTCTCGTTGGTATAGAGAATTCGAACGTGGACGGATTAGTTTGAGCGACGATCCAAGAGCTGGTTCACCAAAAAACGGTACTCACTCAGGAAAATGTCGATGAGGCTCGCAAGATCATCAACGAAGATGATATGTGACATATCGACACATTAAAGCATTATTTTCAAAGACCTGAATTCAAAAAATTTTGAATAAAGAATTATGTGTAAGAAAATTAGTTTCCCGTTGGGTACCGCATCTGTTGACCGAAGAACAGAAAGCAGCTAGGGTGAATTGGTATCGAAAAACCTCTAGATCCCTTCAAAACGTGTACAACATTGTCAGTGGTGATGAGTCTTGGGTTTATTTATATGAACCAGAAAATAAACGCCAGTCGTCTGTCTGGGTATTCCAAGGTGAAGAAATTCTTCCATTAGAGTTCTTCAAAGTTTCTCTCTATAAAATACGAGGGAGCGTTTTTATATTCGCGGAATGAGCGGGTTGTAGAGGGGTGAGTAGGCGCATTGGGGGCATGACCTGTGCAGCGACTCATGATTAGTATAGCTACGAAGTTTCATTGTTATTAGACAGTCTTTGAGCTATCGTCAACCAAGTAACATAATCAGGAGTGAAAAGTGAAATATGGAAAAAATCGAATATCGTGCCGTTATAAAGTTCCTTACCAGGCAAGGAAAATCAGTCGCGACCATAATGAATGAGATGTCATTGGTTTACGGCGACTCTTGTCCAGGAAAAACCATGGTGTACAAGTGGCATAGTTTATTTAAACAAGGAAGGGAATCCCTTGAAGACGACCCGAGGCCGGGCAGGAGCATTGAAGTGATCACGCACTTATCCAAAAAGTTGAACAAATTGTACTCGAACATGCTCGACTAAAGAAGAAACAACTCGCAGAAATGGTTGGAGTATCCGATACAACAATTTTTAAAATCCTACACGATCATCTCGGCATGTCTAAGGTCAGCGCAAGATGGGTGCCGAGAATGCTCACGCCGCCGCAAAAACAACAGCGCGTAGAGTGTTCGCGTGCATTTTTGGACCTTTGTAATGAAGACAAGGATGGTGTATTGAGTGGAATTGTTACTGGAGACGAAAGTTGGGTTCATCATTATGAACCTGAGTTCAAACAAGACTCCATGCAGTGGCATAAAAGGGGCACAGCACCTCCCAAGAAATTTAAAGTGTCACAATCAGCTGGGAAACCCATGGCGACGGTATTTTGGGACTCGGAAGGAATATTGTTGATTGATTATAAAGATAAAGGTGTTTCTATAACCGGAGAATATTACGCTTCAATATTAGAGCGACTAAAAGAAGCCATTAAAGAGAAAAGACGGGGAAAATTGACAAAAGGTGTTCTGCTTTTGCACGACAACGCGCCCGTCCACAAGAGCCGCGTCGCGTTAGCTGCCCTGCATAAGGTGGGCTTCGAAATTGTCAATCACCCACCCTACAGCCCAGACCTGGCCCCGAGTGATTATTACCTGTTTCCGAAAATGAAAAAAGAGCTGCGGGGTAAAAAATTTACTGCCGATGATGAAGTCAAGGAGGCAGTTTCGGCGTATTTTGCAGATAAAGAGAAATCATGTTTTTACGAGGGTATAAATAAATTAATTGAAAGATGTGAAAAATGTATCCCGTCTTGCAGGTGAATATATTGAAAAAGAAAAATAATTTGGTGTTTTTTATTTCCACCCCTTGTCCCCCATTCCGCGAATATAAAAACGCTCCCTCGTATAATGATTATGGGCATGCTTATCTAGTTAAATACAGAAATGTTTAATGACGTTAATATCAAAAAACTACGTGGTACATTACTTTCAGCCAATTATATAATCAAAACTCTTTGGCAGTGGAAGTCTACTGTTTTGTATCATACTTATTAAAATACAAAGAAACTTCACGTCATAAATAAAATACAAATTGTCCATACCCACAGATACCAAACTTAGGCTAGAATTCTGAGAATAATATGTAACTTGAATTTTAATCAATCATGTAAGGGCATATTTAGATAACATTTTTTGTTAACTATTTTTGGAATTTATATATTCGAGGTCCTACTTTTTGCCTACAAACATAAAGACATATTTGAAGAATACAACGCTGTTCATGATTATTCCACAAAGCATAAAAGTAATTACTATTATCCCAAACATCGACTAACCCTGATAGAGAGTGGACTTCGCTACTCTTCCATTAAATTTTTTACTAGTTCACCGGAATCATTAAAAAAATTAAGATATTTTCAATATTTATTTGATTTCTTAATTTACATAGAACCATACAGCATATTTTAATATATAAATCGTAGTTCTCTACAGTAAGATTATGATGTGTAAGAATATGTTTTAACACATAGGTAATATATTGTATCTGTCATGATGTTTGCATTTTCTTTTCTTTCTTTGTACAATTAATTGCAATAATTGCAATGGAGCCCTATTCGATTGTTAAATGCTGATTTTTTTTAAATCCTGACTTCTGCGTTCATCCTACATCGTAAATATTTGGGACTGCCTCTTCCGAGAACATAAAACAATTTATACAGCATTATATCGTACTTCGAATTTCGGTAATTTTTCTTTGACCGTTGCTATTCTTGACATTGTGTATTACAAAATCTCGCCCTTCCCTAACAGTTTCCGACTAAAAATGTCTAATCTTTTGTGTCAGCAGGTAAAGATGTGTATTTGTTCATAGTTGCACTTGTCTGAATTACCGGTATGTCCGGTGTACTGTTGATAATATATATTTTCATATATATTATATATTTTTTAGTTTAGCACACTTATTAACTTGAATATAAACACGTTTTTGTATCACACTCAATCTGTCTGTATTCATATTAAATTAAATATAATTATATCATTTGATTTTTAAAATTTGCCATTAATTTATTCAAATGAATGTGTTATGCATTCATACTATGACAAAATGTATTTACATTTTTGCACTCCGCATTTTATAATTTGAACCCCTAAGCCAAATTTCTCTTAGTGCATATCTAATAGACTAGAATTTTTTAACGTATTTTTTTTCGTCGTTACAATGACAATATATCAGGTTGTTACATATGAAATGTCCGATTTTGTAAGGAATAAAAAAAAGTGTAAATTTAAAAAAATATAAATATTTATTCTGCAAAATAGTCTCCATTTACATCAATAGTTTGTTGCCAACGGCCAGGAAACTGAAAAATTCCCTTTGAAAAGAAATCTAGGCTTTGACGGCTCACATATTGCTCAAACACTGCTATTACAGACTCCCGGTCAGGGAAGTCCCTATTTTTTAAGTGATTGTCTAAACTTCGGAAAAAATGTAAATCAGTTGGCGAAAGGTCAGGTGAATAAGGTGGGTGAGGGAGAATTTCGTAACCAAATTCCGAAAATTTTTGGATTGTCTGTCGTGGAACATGAGGTCTTGCATTATCATCAAGAAGTATGGGTCCATGTCTATTGACTAGTGAGGGCTGCAAGCGACTCAATTTTCTATGCATAGTTTCCAGTTCGGCACAATAGGACGCTGCCGTGATGGTTTCACCAGGTTGCAAAAATGAATAGTGAATAATACTCTTACTGGTCCACCATACAGTCACCATAATCTTTCGCGGGTGAAGTGATGCTCGTGCATGCTGTCTTGGTGCTTCACCTCGATCTAACCATTGTCCTGACCGTCTTCGATTATCATAAAGTATCCACTTTTCGTCACACGTTACCACTCGATGAAGAAACGGTTCAACTTTCTGTCGATTAGCCAAAGAGGTAGCCACCTCTAATCGACGGAGCTTATTGGCTTCCGTTAATTGGTGCGACACCCATCGATCGAGTTTCTTCACTTTGCCAATCGAAGAAAGGTGACGACTAATGGTGGCAATGGACACTGGAAATGTTTCTGCAAGGCTACGCACTGTTGTCGACGGATTACTTTCAACTTCTTTCGCGCATATCCGCGAGGCTCATTTTCTAAATCAAAATTTTCCTCGCTAAATTTTTTAAACCATCGCCGTAATGTGCGTTCATTAGAGGTGGTTTCACCGAACGTCTGATTAATTTCTCGCGTTGCCGCAGCTGCATTTAATCCCTTTTTAAATTGAAGAAGGTAAATTGCCCAAATATCTCTTGCCGACAGCATTTCCATAGGCGAGACAAGGACGGGTGTATTAATCTTTCCAAGAAATGGAACAGGTACACACTTCGAAATAAATACCCTTTTCTACAAATACAACAATAATTTTCACCAAAAACATACACGTCTTCACACAGGTGCGATTCAGTTCACACTGAAGATAAAAACGGACATTACATTTGTAACAACCTGATATTTACTATCCATTAGATAAAATTTAAATGTATCTTATAAAACACCTTTAACAATGAATAGTCCTTAAAACATGAAAGAGCCTCTAGGCTTCTTTGTATATGTCTGTTCAAGCTGTCGTTTAATACGGTCTTTTTAGCCTCAACTTAATTTTGGTCCTTTTTTTACCAGCTTTTACACTTTAACCTTAATAAATCCAAATAACCCAACTGATCAGATTTCCTCGTCGGACATTAACTCCACTTCCTCTATGGTGTTAATTTTCACTGATTTAGGCATCTTTATGTGTAAAGATGACAGTTCATCCTGGCCTACCCGGAATGTTTTTCCCGTGAAAAATTCTTGTCTTATAGCTTTGGAATTTCCAACATATTCTTTTCTATTTTTTTTATTTTTGAATTTTTCTGTACATTTTTCCATACTTTCTCACGATCAGCGAGAGCGATAGCAGTCCGTCCTATCAGAACCCCACTTGATCGGATGAGGCGCTAAATATAAGGAAGTTGCGCAACTCTCGACACATTGCCTTAGGCCTCAGCTAATATCTTACCATACCCTTATTTATTGATAAACTTTAGTGAGAATGGACTATTTCATTAAAGTTTATCAATCATTAAGGGTATGCTAAATATTAAATAAGGTGTAAAGTATAGCTGAACATTTTTGTTGACCAAATTCATCAAAGGTCATATTTTTAATATTTTACATTTTAGGTCTAAATTGTGAGTATTTCCAATTTCTGGACACATTGCTTGAAACAATTGCTGCCTTCATATTCTCATTTAGGCTTCCAATATGATCGTTCGTGTGGTAGTCGGTGGTATCCACTCAATATGTCACGAATAATTTTATTGTTAGGAGAATGTGTGAATTATTTTTTAAATTGAATAATTTGGATTCCTCGTAAACGCTAGTTTCCGTACTTTCAAACTAGCTGTGAGCCCCTAATTCGATCGCAATCTCATAATTATTCGGTTTTAAATGATTCTAAATAATTTGGAAAAATTGTTTCTATTTGTGGCAATTCCATAACTTCAAATATATGACAAAATCGAGAGAACTGGGAAAGGATAAAAGGAATTAGTTAAGGCAGCAGTGTATCATTTTGTTGTATGCATATGTTAACCTTTTTTCAGTATTACATTACATATATACTTACTACATTAAATTTTATTACATTTTTGATATAAGGGATCTATTTATATATATAGAGAGAAATCACAAATATTATTAATTATTTCCAATAACGTAAGTTTTTGTTGAGTGTAATTCGAACTCGCGACCAATAAATATGGTAAGATATTTTAAAAACGATGATTTATTTTAATGCCCTACATTGGATAATTGGGATATCTAGAAAATATGAATAACGTAATACGTGTTAGAAGAAATTTAGGAACCAGAGTATCGGAGGAACAGAAACAAAAAAGACCGAAACTGATAAAGGAGGGCACTCTTGGAAATATATTCAAAAAATGAAACAGAACAAAGGAAAATAGAAAGGACTACTAATACAGATTTTTAAAATAATAACATAACGATTTAATCTATACGAGTTGTGTATATATATATATATATATATACGTATACATATACATATATATAATTAGTTTTTTTTGTTATGCCATCGTTGATTACAGTCACAGAAATTAATTAAAAATTTCTGCTCTGGAGCAAGACTTGAACCTGTATCTGCCGTTTGCTAGACGACTGCCTTACCAAATAGACCACCAAGTAGCACTGTTCCGAATCTCTTAATACGACACAAATTATGGAAGTAGACCTAATATTTATAACCCGCAGTCAGGTTTTGATGCTAATAATTTATATAAATATATAATCAAGTGTTTTACGATGGGAAATAAATTAAATTTAGTACATACATATTTATATAGATAGCAACATCGTGACAGTCACTCCATCCAATATATGTATATATTGTTGGGACCATCAAAGTTTGCCGGTGTATCAATAACGTTGCAAAATACGAACATATTCCGGCATTTGTCTAATACATCGGTAGTCACATTTGCTGAGAAAAAAGGCGCAAACGTTTTTCTAATAGAGTTACGCGCTAGGTCTTATCAAGAAATCGTGAAAAAATAGAAACAGACGTATGCAGAGCATGTGTATTATGCACACATGTTTCACGTATAATACAAATAAAATAGTAGCTAACAGCTAATTTATCATATTTATTTCATCATCCTTGTAAGTTCACACTTTAGGTAACCTACGTAGGCAGCTTTTACATTTGTTATTTACAGGTCTACAGCGTGTTTCAAAAAGAATATACGTATTACAAAGTATTATTTTGTCCAAACTATCGATCGCTGCCCCTCGGCTCGGCTATTGGAGAAACGAATACATAGTCTAGTTTCTTTAAAATCCGCTATATGTCAGTTGACTTCTGCTTTTCTTGGTAACCGTCATATGTTTAAAATGGCTTCTCCGTAGCAGAAACCATTTTGTGTTCTCGAGTTTGCGAAGTGCAATTCCGTGATTACAGTGCAAAGACGTTTCAGGTTGAGCTACCAAATCGATCCTCCGAATGGGTGGAACATTCGCAGATGGTATCGACAGTTTGTAGATACAGGATGTGTCTGTAAAGGAAAGAGTCCTGGCCGTCCTAGTGTTTCTGAATAAAATATTGCACGAATTCAAACAGTTTTCCAACGTAATCCTTCAAAATCAACTCGTCGTGCCAGTCGGGAGTTACAGCTGCCCACAACAACAATTTGACGTGTTTTGAGACGTCGGTTGGTTATGAAGCCGTACGGGTTACAGTTGTTACAAGCTCTGCGTTCTAATGACAAACGGAAACGTGTAGCATTTTGTAACGAGATTCATGATGCTATTGACAAGGATAACACTTTCACACAAGGCATGCTGTTCAGTGATGAAGCGACTTTCCATGTTAGTAATCTGGAAACAAACACAATGTTCGAACTTGGGGTCTACAGAACCCACATATAGCCATTGAACATGTATGACATTCGCCTAAAATCAACGAAGATAACTTCATTTTTCAAGTCGCTTTTCTTCGTTATAAAAGCTATGAAGTTCCAGATCATAGTTAATTTCACATTGCTAGAATCATGTATCCTTTATTCATAAAATATGATTATTTATTCCCCACGACATTTTTATATTTATTTTGAGAATTTGAACTCTTCTATTTTCTAATCAAGTCATCGATCACAGTATTTTGTATTTTCTTTTATCTTCAAGAGGAATTCTTTTGGACTCTTCAGAGTTTTATTGACCGTTGTAAGTTAGGTGCCAATTGGTGCCGAGTAATTTAAACGAAACAAAATTCTATGTTATGAAGGTAAATAAAGAAGACATTGTTGAAAAATTATATTAATCTCTTCAATTAGAATAGGGATTTTCTTTTATGTATATCATGGTTTATTAGTCGAACTCAAAACATGGAAATAATATAAAAATATAAATTGGTATTTAAAAATTTTATGATCGCACGAAACGATGGCGTGCATATTTTATAGTTTTTAATGCGTTCGGACTTTTATTAATATTGAAAATCGTGCGAGCGGATCGGCTTTTTAACAGTTTTATGTCGACGTATAATTTTATTGTTGTATACCAGTGTTCAATTTACGCTTCATGAGTCTAATTTTCTTGATAATTTTAATATGTTTGTTATTTTGAGGTGAATTTTAAATTCTTAAAAGATTTCAATTTTGTCGTATCAGGTTTTTCAGAATATGTAGACATTCTTCCGGGAATGCAAAGTTTATAAAAAAATAAAAGCATATCCTCCTATAATTGTTTTTGATAGAACGCACTCCTGCTGAAACATTCTATTCTTAAAGTACCGTAACTTGCTCCGGATAATTTAAAAACTTGCTACTTCAAAATGATATACGACCTTGCCTCTTGTAGCAAAACAATTTCGTAATCGTAGAATTCCAGATAAAAAACTTTGGAACCGGTCGATTGACGATTAGGAGGAACTGATAAGAAATGCGTGTTATTTATGGTAGGTGTATAGTTAAAACATTGCCTGCATTATATTGGGTCTGGGAAAAAGTTCGTGGCGTTTTTTCAGTAAAATTCAACTGGTCCCCGCATGGCGCGTGGACGAATTCATTTAAACCGAATATGCTCCATTATTATCGACAATGTTTCGCCATTTTTTTGGTAGATCCATGATCCCATCAGTGAAAAACTTCTGTGGTTTCTGGTCGAAAAACTGAATCAAGTAGTTTTCACAGGCTTCTTTTGAAACCAACTTAATTCCATTGAGAGAGTTCTGCAGAGATCGAAACAGATGATAGTCAGAGGGTGCTATATCCGGACTGTAAGGTGGGTGCATCAAAACTTCCCAACCAAACTCTCTCAATTTTTGACGGGTCATCAAAGAAGTGTGTGGTCGGGCGTTGTCATGATGGAAGACAACACCTTTCCTATTAATCAATTCGGGCCGTTTTCTTTCAATCGCCTGGCGTAATCTCTCTAGTTGTGCACAGTAGAGTTGAGAATCAATCGTCTGACCAGTTGGAAGTAGCTCGTAGTGGACGATTCCCCTCCAGTCCCACCATACACACAGCATCACTTTTTTTGGCGTCAATGTTGGCTTAGCGAACGCTTGTGACGGCTCACCATCCTTTATCCACGATCTTTTACGCTTCCGATTATCGTACGTAATCCATTTTTCATCTCCGGTTATTAAACGTTTCAGAAACGGCTCGATTTCATTCCGTTTCAGCAGCGCATCGCAGATGTTAATTCGGTCCATCATGTTTTTCACGCTCAACTCATGAGGAACCCATACGTCAAGCTTTTTTTTGTAACCAGCTTTGTGTAAATGGTTCAAAACAGTTTTGTGGTCAATGCCTAGCTGCATGCCAATATCGACACTGCTGATATGCTTATCTTGTTGGACTTTTTCAAGAATTTCATCAGATTTTTCAGTGATTGGACGACCGGAGCGTGACTCATCTTTCACATTGAAATTTCCAGAACGAAAGCGAGCGAACCATTTCCGCGCAACAGATTTCGATAAAGTACCTTCACCGTACACAGCACAAATTTTATCACAAGCCTGCGCAGCGTTCTTCCCCTTATCATAATAATATTGCAGAATATAGCGAAATTTCTCATTATTCTTCTCCATTTTCAAGTGCGAATAACTTTCCAACCACTGCACCGATTACAATGTTTCTACGCTCAAACTAACGTTCGGAAGGTCATCTAAAAAACGAGCCGTCGGTGGTGTCGCTGTGACTTGTTGTTCTTTAGTTATCGACAACCAATGCCATCTATCGGGAAAAACGCCACGAACTTTTTCCCAGACCCAATATTAGAGAAATTTGAAAAAACGTTTTGCTAATTGTAGTGCCCAAAGGACGATCCACGCTGTTCTTTTAGAGAAATGTTCTAGATACCGTGGCTACAGATCGTCCCATTAATATTCAGAAAGGTGTAGCTCAATTAGATTCCTTCAAATTTAATGTGTCGCGAATTCTATGTTACACTAATGATAACTACACCCTTTTCATAGCGAAAAGTTCACGTTCTTCATTGAAATGAGTTCCCTGTTAGCATACATTTTGCAAACTGGTCGATAAAACAATATAGCAATAATTGTCAAAATATGGAGTAATCAATAATTTACACACCAGGTCATACCACAATCATTTGGAAACAATAGCATCAATTTTCTCCAATTAATATTCCTAGGAAAATAATTAAGAAGTTCAGTGTTACTCGCACCCTTGAACAGGACGCTTAATTTAGAATTTCTACAGAAAACTCTAGAAAATCTAGAAAATGTTCTACTTATTACCCAACGTGCACGATTGTGTTCATCCTCACTTTTAACCTCGCTGTGTGAACTTACCTTAATAACGCGTATAGAAACAGAAAAATTGATCAAAGAAGACTTATTGCTTGGCCTTTTCCATCACCTTATTAAAACCCATAAGATTTTTATCTATAGAGACATCTTAAGCATATAGTATATTCAGCTCCAATAGAAACCGAGGAGGGGCTACTAAAAAGAATCCCGTTTCATTACGAGGAATTTCAAAACAACGCTGGAGAATTTCGACAAAACCAGCAATCTTCAAAACGTGCTCCAAAGTCTATTAGAGTCCGAGGAACTTTTGCGGAGCCTTAGTACGAAGAACATAAGTACGTGTTTATTTTTAGTTTTCGATTAAGTTTATTGTCAATGATATTTTGTTTTTAATGAGTGCTATGATATTGAAATAAAAATGGCCTTTCTTTAACCCTAGAATTTAGTATTTCTCGAAAATAAGTAAGTCTTTTTTTACGCCCAAACATGTTCTGGAACACATATATATATATATATATATATATATATATATATATATATATATATATATATATATATATATATATATATACAATAGATAGGGAGCTACATTAAATTCTATTACATTTTTGACATAAGGGATATATATATATATATATATTTGTGTGTGTGTGTGTGTGTGTGTGCGTGCGTATATACGAGGGAGAGTTTTTATATTCGCGGAATGGGGGACAAGGGGTGGAAATAAAAAAACCAAATTATTTTTCTTTTTCAATATATTCACCTGCAAGACGGATACATTTTTCACATCTTTCAATTAACTTATTTATACCATCATAAAAAAATGATTTCTCTTTATCTGCGAAATACGCCGAAACTGCCTCCTTGACTTCATCATCGGCATTAAATTTTTTACCCCGTAGCCCTTTTTTCATTTTCGGAAACAGGTAATAATCACTCGGGCCAGGTCTGGGCTGTAGGGTGGCTGATTCACAATTTCGAAGCCCACCTTATGCAGGGCAGCTAACGCAACGCGACTCTTGTGGACGGGCGCGTTGTCGTGCAAAAGCAGAACACCTTTTTTCAATTTTCCCCGTCTTTTCTCTTTAATGGCTTCTTTTAGTCGCTCTAATATTGAAGCGTAATATTCTCCGGTTATAGAAACACCTTTGTCTTTATAATCAATCAACAATATTCCTTCCGAGTCCCAAAATACAGTTGCCATGAGTTTCCCAGCTGATTGTGACACTTTAAATTTCTTGGGAGGTGCTGTGCCCTTTTTATGCCACTGCATGGAGTCTTGTTTGAACTCAGGTTCATAATGATGAACCCAAGTTTCGTCTCCAGTAACAATTCCACTCAATACACCATCCTTGTCTTCATTACAGAGGTCCAAAAATGCACGCGAACACTCTACGCGCTGTTGTTTTTGCGGTGGCGTGAGCATTCTCGACACCCATCTTGCGCTGACCTTAGATATGCCGAGATGATCGTGTAGGATTTTAAAAATTGTTGTATCGGATACTCCAACCATTTCTGCGAGTTGTTTCTTCTTTAGTCGAGCATCTTCGAGTACAATTTGTTCAACTTTTTGGATAAGTGCTGACGTCGTCACCTCAATGCTCCTGCCCGGCCTAAGGTCGTCTTCAAGGGATTCCCTTCCTTGTTTAAATAAACTATGCCACTTGTACACCATGGTTTTTCCTGGACAAGAGTCGCCGTAAACCAATGACATCTCATTCATTATGGTCGCGACTGATTTTCCTTGCCTGGTAAGGAACTTTATAACGGCACGATATTCGATTTTTTCCATATTTCACTTTTCACTCCTGATTATGTTACTTGGTTGACGATAGCTCAAAGATTAACTGTCTAATAACAATGAAACTTCGTATTTATACTAATCATGAGTCGCTGCACAGGCCACGCTCCCAATGCGCCTACTCACCCCTCTACAACCCGCTCATTCCGCGAATATAAAAACGCTCCCTCGTAGAATTTAACGTAGCTCCTTGTATATATAGGGGATCCAGATCATGTTTGGGCGCAAAAAAACTTACGTTATTGGAAATAATTAATAATATTGGTGATCTATCTCTCTATGTATATATAGATTATTGAATCATTATTGTATTATATTTTTACTACCTAAATTCAGCAAAAATGCCCTGTATATGGTGACGTGAAGTTCTAAAAACTTTCCTCCAACCTTCACGGCATCAGCACTTTATTATACGATCTCGAAAAAATTATTAAAGACAAAGGTGCCGATGGCGACCTCACCTAATCTGACGGCAATTAAACGTCGAGTTTTTTCTATTAAAAATAAATACTGGCCATATTCATTACCATACCTAATATAGCAATAAAAACAAATTGGTAAATTAAAAGAAGGGAAACGGAAAAAAATCCGAGAATTATATATAGGTGGTATTAATTTAAATGGACTTTGACTATACATATGTTTATGTCTTTCTTGCGATCCTTTCAATTCCTATATGTGTATCTCTTATCGGCTTTTATCATTTTTTTATATCTGACCTGTTGTTTCTGTATTTACCGAATCTACATCTATTAAAAGTTATAAAACGAAACCAAACTTGTATCTCT
Organism: Dermolepida albohirtum; assembly: GCA_031893035.1. Lineage (NCBI taxonomy): Eukaryota > Metazoa > Arthropoda > Insecta > Coleoptera > Scarabaeidae > Dermolepida > Dermolepida albohirtum. The sequence goes on along the minus strand of JAVIWB010001592.1, from coordinate 45,966 downwards.
TTCTTTCTGTGTTATATCAAGACACCATTTAAATTTTATAGGTTGTAATGGATGTTAGATTATATTTAGTGGTGATATTTACATTTTAAATTATGGAGGCCTAGTGTGTTTTATACTTGTGTAATTAATGAATTTTTTTATTTAAGATCCTTTTAATGTAGTATACTATTACTTATTACTTTCGATACATAACTAAGTAAACATTAACATGTTAAAATTAAAACCTAGCGCGTTAAGATACTTATTGATGAATGTTTTATTTGCGTAATATTGAAAAAGATCTTCGATCACTTAGTTTGTCTAATATTTTTGGTAATAAACAAAATTTGATAATAATACATTTGCATGAATACTACTTTTGAAGGTTAACAATTCAAACCTCAAATCATAATTATTTATATAAGAAATAATTATACATTTATTATATAAGTAACATAATGTGTATCAATTTTGATTTTATAAGTAGTTTAAAATATAAATAATCATAGCCTCTCTCTCTCTCGTCCAACACAAAAATGTATTGAATGACAAAGCGAGAGTGCGTCTATCTCGCATGTCGATAACTAAGTTACCAGAGCGTATAGACAGACGCTTGCGTCACGGCTATTTACCAATTAAAAGAATATTAAAAGGAATCATTCTATTTTTAATAACACCCTGTCTACTACATATGTTTCACAGATATCACTGATCATCAGGCAGACTTGTTATTAATGAATATTAGAATGATTCCTTTTAACATTCTTTTAATCGGCAAATAGCCGTGACGCAAGCGTCTGTCTATACCCCCTGATAACCTAGTTATCGACTTGCGAGATAGACGCGCTCTCGCTTTGTCGTTCAATACATTTTTGTATTTGACGAGAGAGGAAGGCTATGATTATTCACTATTTTTCTGTATCGAAATGATATGATAAACGCTAGAGGAATCGTTCGTTAATAACACAAGTCTGCCTGATAATCAGTGATATCTGTGAAACATATGTAGTAGACAGGGTGTTATTAATAATAGAATGATTCCTTTTAAGATTAGTTTAAAACATATTGACACTACTAAAATATTGCTAAATTTAATTTCATCTAAATGAGTTTAATTTCTTTCAATATAGCTTTAATTGACAGGTACCAATTATTTTATGGTAAAAATAAGTAATTTTCAAATACTGTGCTATTAAAAATGCCAGGTGATAAAGATGCTCTTTTGTATATGCCTCCTGAAATACGGGAAGTTATAAATACGATAATAAACAATTAGTTACCAGATAAGTCAAAAGAAAGGTACAAGGTCACATATACAAAATTTATGGAATGATACACAAAAAAAAGAATAAAAAATACTTTGTTTGCATATTTTCAAGAAATACCAAGTAAAAAAAATCATGTTTGTCAATTTATTCATTGCTGAAGTCTTGTTAAGTAATTCGTAATGTTTCAAAAATACAATAAATTTATTAGATTTATCGAAAGAGACATTTACTACTAAAAAAATCAAAAAATTCTCAAAAGATCTCGTATGAGGCAGTAAATAAATTTGTTAATATTGTTCCTGATTCGTTATTTCTCTTATTGAAATGGAGGTTGTATACTTATTGTATTTCCATTTATTAAAATTTTATGTATACGTATTTCGACAACTATGTTATCATCATCAACAGATAATTACACAGTGTCGCACCTAGACACTGTTTAATTATCTGCAGGTGATGACAACTTAGTTATATACAGTATACAGAATACGAAAATTAATGTGGAAAGGGGTTCTATATCAAAATTCAGTGATTAAGTTAATCAACTACAGGCTCTATCAAAATTACCTTTTTCCGTAATGTGATTTAAGGCGTATTAAAAACTTCGAAACTGTACTGCCTGGTTGCCTAGTTAGTAAGGTAGTCGTCTATCAAACGGTAGGTAGAGGTTCGAATCCTTCTTTAGCGCAGAAATTTCTAATTAATTTCTTTGATGTCAATCAACGATGGCAAAGAAAATACTAATTTTCATTAATTTCTCATCGCAAACAGCTTAAATCATATATTATTATTTTTATATGTAATTATTAACACGAATCTTTTTTCTTTTCGTTCTCATTAAGATCTCCGTGAGTACACACACGCGCATTTACATAAATTATTTTATTTAATAAACACATAAGACTTTTTAATATATAGTAATGAACTTCTATTAAATTACTATTGAACATTGTTATGTAATCGTCATTTATTACTGTTTATTATTAGAACAACAATGGGTAAAAGGTGGCGATGTCAAAATATTTTGAATTATATGACGTGACGGGGGAGGAAGTGAGACAGACCGATGAATTATACGCGACTTTTAATTAACTTTAATAACGGCGTTTAATACCCGACTCCAACAATGATATATTACGGTTATTGTTGGCCTATTGCGTTCCCCAGTATTCTTATTGCTCACTTGCATAGTACCTATGTGTATCTTACATATATACAAACACATAAAAGTGCACCTTACACGGTACAGTGCCAGAGTTGCATGCATGATAGCATATATGCGCACAGCGCCATCTATTAAGAACGCTGTCGCCTAAAATGTACATATATATTGTCTACATAATATAGATGTAGGTATGGAAAAGCGTGCGCCGCCTTCTTATAAGTTCATCTATTTGTACAAACGCATACTTGCATATGGAATTGATTAATTGGTGAAAGTGTTATTTAAATGTAAAATGTATTGTTTGTTAAATAGGGAAAACATTAAAATATGTCAAATGAAAGAAAATGTCAAGAGTATACAGTCTGCTTCAAAAAGATTCGACCGATAATATACAATTGTAGTTTTTTCATTGAAAAACTCATTTTTAGAACGTTTACCTTTTAAAAATCACAAACAATTAAATACTATATGGATATTTTACTTTGATCGAGATGGATTATTTGTTTATCAACATATTTTCTCCCTAGCCTCTTGAAAACAACGTTTCTAATTCCCCCTTCATTTAAAATATTCTCATTCGTTATTGAACATATCCCAATATTTAAGACTGGATTCATGGAGATTTTGGGAAGCTCTTATATGATACGTACAACTGTGTCTTAACTATACAAGCTAAATGCTTAGAATCGTCATGTAAGAAGATATAACCGTTCTGAGTTCAAATTTTCTATACTTTTATTCATTTCTTCTTTTAAAATGAGTAAGTAGCTTCTAGCATTCAGATTAGTTTCAATGAAAAGTAACTGACCGACATGCTTCCTCATACCTTCATATGACCATTACTTCCAAGTTTGTCTCTATTTAAGGTAATTTTAATGGAGCCTGTGGTTGATTAACTTAATCACTGAAGGTTGATATGTAACCCCTTTCCACATTAATTTTCGTGTTCGTGTCCACGCACAGTGTGTGTTTTGGCTTTCAACGGTACGGATCGTGTGTGGACTGTGTTTTCGTACGGGTGTTTTTGCCGCAGTTTTCCAGGTGCGACACTGTTTAATTATCTGCTGATGATGACAACTTAGTTGTCGAAATACGTTTACAGAACACGAAAATTAATGTGGAAAGAGGTTGTATATTAACCTTCAATGATTAAGTTTGGCTATGTTTAACCAGACCCAAGAGTATATAAAATGGGGTCATATTGGTAATATGCTTCAACCAATAATTTGATTCTAGTATTCTGCATAACTGATCATTATAGAAAATTTGTCGTTCTGCATCATTTTCAAAAAAGATAATAATACTAGTACGGGGGTAGATGTTCATATTTCGGGAACTGGCAACACTGTTTGTGTTGTCTCCAATCTGATGATGATTGCATAGTGAAGTTTGTCATTATTGATAACATATTGACCATGACAATTTTATTATCCGGTCGCCATTTCTATTGTTGACAGTAACTTGAAAATTTTTTGTTAGCGAAAAAAATGGAATTAACTCGCGAACATAACTTTCGGCGTGGATTATCTCAACAAGAATGCATCGACGAGTTGAATTCTTTATATGGTGATGAAGCACCATCGAAAACTGCAGTATATCGTTGGTATGGTGAATTCAAACTTGGACGGCGTTCTTTAGACAATGAATTTCGTGAAGGTCGTCCCACAAATGTTTTTGTGTCGGAAAACATTAATGCAGTGTGTGAATTGATAATGCAAGACCGTCATCTGACAACTGTGAGATCGAGGCATCTCTAGATATTAGTAACACCGGCGTGCATAAGATCTTGCAAGAACATTTAGCCTTTAAGAAGCTGTATTTACGTTGGGTGCCACATAATTTGACAACCGCTCAAAAAAGAACTCGCGTCGATTGGTGCCAAGAAATGCACAAAAAATATAAGGGTGGTGCTTCAAAGAACATTTATAAAGTCGTCACAGGTGATGAATCTTGTATCTATGAGCGCGATAGTAAACAGCAGTCGACTATGTGGATATTCCAAGATGAGCCAAAACCAACAAAAGTTGTTCGCGCTCGAAGCACATCAAAACAAAAGGTCAGTTGTTTTTTCGGAAAAACCGGTCGCGTTGCAACCGTGCCTTTCGAGGGTTGTAGAACGGTCAATTCCGAATGGTACACAACTACTTGTTTGTCAAAAGTTTATGAAGAAATAAGGAAGACAAACGGAAAATGACAGATCATTGTCCAGCATGACAATGCGAGCTCTCACAGGCCGGTTCAAACAATTGAGTATTTGACCGGGCAAAACTTTGAATTGATGAGTCATCCGCCGTACAGCCCTGATCTAGAACCCTGTGATTTCTTTTTGTTTCCATACGTGAAGAATAAACTTCGTGGTCAACGGTTTTCTACGTCGGAAGAGGCAGTTGAGGCATTCAAATCTCATATTTTGGAGTTGCCGCCTTCACAGTGGCAGCAATGCTTTTCGGATTAGTTTAAACGAATGCAAAATTGCCTTGATTTTCAAGGAGAATATTTTGAAAAGCAATAAAACTATTTTCGATAATAGAAATACTACTGTTGTATAAATAATTCAAAATAAGTAATACGTTTTTGAAATTTTCCAAAAGTAAAGCAACCTTTGTTTGACACAAGCCATTATGCTGGTCCTTTGTACGACCCGCACTTCACTTGTACCCATCAAAGTTCTTCTAAAGTGTCACTATTTTGTATTCTTATAATATGACCGTGCTATTTCAGGGATGTCATGCTCTTATTTCACTTGTTGTATCACATCACAATACATAAAGTTACAAAACTGAAAACAGATTGAATAGACACAAAATTTCACCATATTTTTATCTATAGTGGTAAATATGCTATAAAACTATATTCAGTTCCTCGCACTTTATTAAAACTTACACATTTCAGTTTTAATTTTCTTTTATTTTGACACGAACATTTTTAATTCCTTCTTCCCGTTTAAAGTTTTTTAAGCGTACATCAACCGCACCGAGCGCTTCTATTTTTGAATGCCGCAACAACAGCAAATCCGTCGTAAAATCTAGGCAAATAAATATCGAAGTATGTAACAAATCAAAGTGAACTGCTCCGGCTTAAATACTTAAAAACATCATAACACCGCTCTAAAATGCACGTAAATAGACAATGGAAGATCAAAACTGTTAGTTAATGTTCTGTGTAATAATAAGAACATATACTACAAGATATTGAATATGGTATAACCAATTTTATATATATATATATATATATATATACATGACTGCTAAAGAAGATATAAATATATAAAAAATAAATCAATAAATGTTAAAATATGTTGGAAATTACAACCATGCTCAAATGTATTAGACACCTTACGAATTTATGTACATACATACATATATAGTTTATATAGTTTAGTCAAAAGAGAGGTGAGGAAAATAAAACGGTTGTGAAAATTATGTACAAAGTGTTATTTAGTAATATAGTACAATTTATCAATATTTTGTCGCTCCGCCCTTGGCCTTAATGACAGCTCGCACTCGTCGAGGCATACTTGCTACTAAATTGTAACACTCTGCCGGTGGTATTGCAGCCCATACTTCGCGAATTTTTGTTGATAATTCTGCTTTTGACAGGCATTTACGTTCCGTGATCTTAGTTTTTAAGATACGCCACAAATTTTCAATGGGCGACAAATCGGGACTTTGTGGCGGCCAATCCAATACCTCCACTGTGTTTTCCTCGAACAAACGCATTACAGCTCCCGATTTGTGGCAGGGCGCATTGTCTTGCTGAAAAATGTATTGTGGAATATCCTGGTCGAATAGTTTTAGCACAGACGGTTCTAATACTTCCTCCAACATGGCTAAATAGCGTTGGCTACTCATCCGTCCATCGCACAGGTACACTTCTCCAACACCGTATGCAGACATACAATCCCAAACCATGATACTACCACCTCCAAATTTTACTGTGGGAATGATACATTGTGGTTCATAAGCTTCCCCTCGCCTACGCCGAACGTATAGCGTCTCAGGTAGTTCCCAAAGCTGCCAGGCAAAAGAAGAAAGTTAGCACTTAGACAGGATTAATTTTGTTTAATGTTACATGTAGACTGAATTGCATACAACGATAAGAATATTAGTCATGAAGATGTACTTACATACCTCGATATTCGATTGATCTGACCAAAGAATCTTCGATCACTTCTCGATTGTCCAATTTTCATGTTGTTTGGCCCATAAATACCGCTTCTTTTTATGAGCGTCAATTAAAAGCGGTTTACGTCGCGCTCTACACCCTCGTAAACCAGCACGCTGGAGACGCCTTCTCACTGTTTGCGCAGAAACTGTTAGCGATAACGCAGTTTCAGCTCACTGGCGAGCTGTTTCGACGATTTGTTCCTATCACTGAGAGCCAGTCTTTGTAAAATTCTGTCTTCTCTAATCGAGGTACAGGGTTTTCTGCCACTTTTTGGTCTGTTAACAAACGACCCACTCTCCTGATAGCGACTAATGGTTGTACGGACTGCACATCGCGAACATTTTTTTTTGCAATTGCAGCTATTGATAACTTCTGGGAATGCAGTAGCACTATTTGGGCGCGTTCCCCTACCGACAACTCGCGTGTTTTAGGCATTTTTCTTCAACAAATAGCTGACACAACGTGAAAAAATAGGATAATCTAATGGATCTCTACCACAAACTCACAAACGCACGTTGCTCACACACTGCTAGAATGACACTAAATTTATAAAATCCACAATTTCCCCTTTCCACCTTTCCACCTATTCTTTTCAATAGGGGATTAACTAGGGTATTCAAAAACGCATTTCTGTAAATACCATTAACTATTTTTACGGTTAATTTCCGTCAGACTTGGATAATACCGAGAATAAGGGTTTTTACCTGGGGTGTCTAATACATCTGAACATAGTTGAATATGGAAATGTTGATTATCAAATGATAAACAAATTTCCAAACATTTTGTTTTTATCAAATGCAATTATAAGAATTTTGCTTAAATTCCATATTTATTTCTTAATAAACATAGTGTTGATACAAAGGGTACTAGGAGAGTTTTGCAGTATAGCTTGTTTCTTTAATTTTTTCAAAGTAATTTCCTCTACACTCAATACACCTCTCCATCCTCCGAAACCAATCTTTAAACCAGTTCTGCCAAGTTTCACTAGGGAGTAAAGCACACTCGTTGTCCCAAACCCGCAGAAGATCCTCATCACTGGAAAACCGCCTCACTTTTAGCTTCATTTTCACAGGCGGAAACAGTGCAGTCGTAGGGAGCAAGATCTGGACTGTAGGGAGGGTGCTCGAGAAATTTCAATCCTGTCGTGGTCAAATATTCGGTGCAGGATTTGGCGCGGTGAGCTGGAGCATTATCGTGATGGTGGAACCAGGTGTCCATTATTGACTTTGCCGCAGGTTCTCCGTAGATCCAATGACTTTAGGCAGGCACTGTTCAGTATACTACTATGCTGTGACTGTCTTCTGTGTGTCCAAAACGACTCGTTCCAATATTACACTCGATTTGAAAAATACAGCTGTCATTTTCTTCTTTACAGATCGGGATTTTTTGACTACTACGGATGTGTCATCATCATCGGAGACCCAAACTTTGTTTTGAGCTTTGGTCGGCACATCATAACAGTACAGCCAAGTCTCGTCACCTGTCACGATGTTGTTCACATACCGAGATTGTCCCTTATTAAACTTTCTTAGCATCTCCTGGCACCAAGTCACGCGTCGTTTCATCTGCTCTTCAGTCAGTCGATGCGGCACCCAAAGAAGACAAAGTTTCTTCACGTGCAAATGATCATGCAGAATCGAACGAATTGCTGGTGCATTTAGGTCTGAAGTACCCTCTATCTATTGGTAGGTACTCGCCTGTCCTCGCCAAGAATTTTCCTTGCAGTAGTAACGTTTTCCTCCATAACTGACGTTCGTGACCTTCCCGGCGTCTCGGCATCCTCCACAGTTAAATTTTCTCTTTTAAATTCTCTATACCACCTGAATATCGTGCGATTTGGACAAACATCACCTAGTGCAGGATTAATTTCTTCGAAGCACTGGTCTATGTTTACACCACGCACGAAATTATAACGCAAAACTGCCCTTATCTGATTTCGTAACCACTATGCCATCCCAAGCACTTTACACTCTCACTGCTAATGAATAACTGAGCCCGTCGACATGGCGCGGCGGCTACTATGCACGCATAAACATGTCTCAACATGCAGCAACAAGCAGCTTCCTACGATTCGTTATTGCGTCCTATTGCAAAACCTTCCTACTACCCTTTGTATAATAAGACAGAATAGAACGGATGTAGGAAAGCTTCCCAACGGGAAGGGACAGTTTATATTACCATCATTTGATGGCTTCTTTGCAGTAGTTATTCCCGAGGTGACAAAGTCATTGGCAGTAAAGCTTAGTGGTTATCATTTGAAAAGTACCAGTTTTTTTTTGCAATTTTTCAGACTTAACCATTCCTTTTTATAGCTGCTCTTAATGCGAACATTCCACTTCTTCGCAAGTGATAATTTAGCTTCAAAATTGCCAATACTGTTAACGCATAAAACTTAAAATACGCTGTACACAAAACTTGGGTTTGTGATGTGTAAAATAAAAATGTTACCGTCTATATAGTTCATATTGATCATAAATAAATTTTCTAAATTAATAATAATATAGTGTTTGTAATTCATGTATATTAATGTACGTTATTAACTCCATGGACATGAGCAATAATAATGCACCACTATAAAAGTATAATTTATCGATATTTAAACAATACAATGTAATATAAAATACGATATAATACATACCTGTACGCTCATTGAGTAATGTGTGAGGGATTTATTTATACAAAATTTACGGTCATTTTACGGCTGCAAATTAAGAGGCGTACGATTGTTGTGTAATGTTTAGAAATAAATTAATACTAATTCGCTTTTATGTTTCTTTCTATTTCGCAGTAGAATTCCCCGAGTATTTTTACATTAAATAAACAGGATTGTATTTATGACATGTAATTGTTTATTGTAATAATATTAGGTATTTCTTATATTATAATAATTGTATAAAGTCCATTTGTAGATTGCAAAAGAAAAAGATATAAATATAACTCGAAACCTCATACTATAATCCTGTTTCAAATTAATTGCGTTCGACTCAAATTGGACGTACATTCTGTCAAAATACGGCCTGTATAATAAGAAACACAAACTGATATCCCATGAAGGAAAAGTTAATGGGGGAGGTGGAACTGAGAATAGGTCGAAATGTCTTCTGTCTAATACGCCTACTTGCTTTTTGATTAGTTATCCATTGTATGTGATGCAAGTAACAGTTTTTGTTGAAATGAGTGCAGCGTATACAAAACATATCGCAGCAGTGTTTTTGTGTGAGCACTGTAAAGATTCTAAAATTGTAACTCCAGCTGCAGCTAGATATATATGCAAGTCAAAAAACTTCGTTGGACAATAGATAAGGCGTTCCCAATAAACCCAAAGTGTAGTTGATCTTCCAGATAAGGCTGTTATTAGTTTGTTTAAGAAAAAGTCGTAATTAGCACTTCGTTAAGAAAAAATTGATCTTTGTCAAGCAGAACGTAAATATTAGTTTAATAACTTTAAAAGCAGATTACGATATCGCTTATCGGAAAGTGAACGGATAAAGAACGTTTTATACAGCGCACTGTAAAACACCAGATATGAAGGGTTTCTGTCTAGGATTGCTTTACTACGCTGAATTTTGGCACTTAGTGCGTGTTAACCAGTATTTTAAATGCGAAAAAAATGGTAAAATTATGTCATAAAGGTCTTTTAAGATCGATAGAAATGTGGTTTAAGTATAACAGTGTATATTGGATTCTATACAATGATCCAAAACATTGAAGCTAGCTGTGTAATTAAGGTTTTCTGACAGAATCCATTTCTCGTTATATTAATCGGTTGATTTTATCTTTGTATTGTATTACATCGTCAAAATTAGCCAAAACTAATTCTATTTGTATTTGTTATAGATCAATTTTAATTCTAACAAATATATGAATCAAATCTATGTATGAGTTTCAATAATGGTATCGGGTTATGATCGCTCTTCTGGGAACTTTAAATAAAACTAAATCCGATACTGAATAAAGTGCAGAACAATAGAACGTAATTATTTATTTAATAGAATAACGCGTTATTGGGTTTTTAATATACCATTCAAAGGAGAAACTATTGTGAAGATTTAATACAATATTTATGATACACGCATGTCCATAAAGTTATTAAATATTTAACTGTAGCATTTATGTTATTGTTTTTACAAGACAAATAATAAGTAAAGCAATTAAATTTTCTTTTCCTTGCGTTTGCTGTTGTTTAAAACATCATTAACTCCAAGGTTATTGCGTAAAGCATGAGCGGAGTAATTTTGCAATCGGATTCCGCAGAATATTTTCTTACTTTCTTCGTATGCTTTTCTTTTATAAGTAAGCTGTATCGTGTTTAATGAATATAAAAATATTATGATTGACGGTAAATAAAAAGTAGTAGAATACGTAATTACGAGAACTGTGCAGTAAATGGAAAGGAAAGGTTTTAGAATATTTTTTGTTAACCCCATCTTCAATATTCTGTAAGCTTCTTTGACTAGGAAAAGCAGGGCATCATAATCAATGATATCAAAGGTTGGGTAATGAAAACTACACCTGTGCGGCTATAAATCCTATCCGAAGCTATTATACTTGCCTCTCTCTTTATGTACGTTCAAGTCGCTTCGTATCAACTTATAACACATGGATCAATAAGTCCCGAGACTAACCCATAGATGGCGCTCGTAGTAAACCAGTAACCACGTCTTTCTAGAGTACTAACCTTTGCTTGAAACGTGTCAAAATTTTAAGTCGATCGGACCAGAAACAGCTGAGTTATCGAGGTTGGAGTAAAGTCGTTTTGTAGTTTGTTTAAACAATGGAAAAAACCGAGTTTCGTGTTCTGATAAAACATTGTTTTTTAATGGGTAAAAACACCACGCAAGCAAAACAATGGATTGAAAAATGTTACCCGGACTCTTGTCCATCAAAAGCAACGATTTGTCGGTGGTTTGCCGAGTTTAAACGTGGTCGTACCGACACAAATGACGCGGAACGCTCGGGTAGACCTGTGGAAGCCGTTACACCGGAAAATGTGAGTGAAGTGACAAAAATTATAATGAAAGATCGTAAAGTGAAGCTCCGTGAGATTGCTGAGATGACACAGATATCACATGGAAGTGCATTTACTATCCTTCATGAAAAATTGAGCATGAAAAAGGTTTTTTCCAAGTGGGTGCCGCGATTGCTCTCGATGGAACAAAAACAGCAACGAGTCGATGATTCAGAAAGCTGTTTATCGCTATTTACTCGCAACAAAAAAGATTTCTTGCGTCGTTACGTGACCATGGACGAAACATGGATACATCACTACACTCCAGAGTCGAAGCGGCAGTCATCTGAGTGGCGCACTGCTGGCGAAAGCCGTCCGAAACGTCCGAAAACGCAGCAGTCAGCTGGCAAAGTCCTGGCGTCAGTTTTTTGGGATACACATGGCGTGATTTTCATTGACTACCTCGAAAAAGGTAAATCGATCAACAGTGATTATTATATTGACTTACTGGTGCTTTTGAAGGAGGAAATCGCAAAAAAACGACCGCACATGCAGAAAAAAAAATCCTTTTTCACCAAGACAATGCACTCTGCCACAAGTCGATGAAAACAATGGCAAAATTGAACGAATCGGGTTTTGATCTGCTTCCCCACCCCCCATATTCGCCAGATTTAGCCCCCAGTGACTACTGGCTCTTTGCTGATCTTAAAAAAATGCTCCAGGGAAAAAGATTTGGCTCAAATGAGGAGGTCATCGCTGAAACTGAAGCTTATTTTGAAGCGAAAGATAAATTTTTTTATAAACATGGTATTGAAAAATTGGAAAAGCGTTGGAACCATTGTATCACCCTAAAAGGTGATTATGTTGATGAATAAAAAAAAATTTTGCAAAAAAAATGTTGTTTTCATTGTTAGTCTCGGGACTTATTGATCCATGTGTTACAATACCCTCCCATGTATGTATTTCTTAACTTGCCCAGTCTTCTCTAGCCGCAGTATTGTAATTGAGCTATATTATTGTTGTTCGGTCTTCTGAGTGTTTGTTGTCATATCCACTTTCACTTAATATTGTAGCTATTGCTTCCTAATTTGTCATTTCCAACCATAGTCTTGCTAAGCTAAAATATTTGCGGGATTTGCAACTTCGTAAGTTGTTGGTTCTGAATATACCAGGTATACGGAAAGTCGTTACCGGTTTTTTCGTAAAAAATCTACATAATTTTCAAGAAAATGGAAAAATTTATTGACTCAAAGTATTGGTCGTTTGATTCTACACATCTTGCCCCTCTTTTAGGCAATTTATGGACGCCATCCCAAAAAACTGTTTATTCTTTGAGCAAAAGAACCTTTTTCTAACTTCTTCGAAATTGACGAAGTGTAGCTCTACAAGCGCGTGTCCCATTGATGCGAATAAGTGATAGTCGAACGAGGCAAGATCTCCAAGTACTTTTAATGCTTCCTTGACCGGTTTTGCTATATGAGACGGCACGTTATCGTGCTCTAAAATCACTTTACCGTGTCTTCGCACCCATTCCGAACGTTTTTATATCAATGCATGGGTTGTTTCAGAAGGTTTCATCAGTTCGTAATACACCACGCCACTCTGGTCACAGAGCATTGTCTTGCGACCAAAAGGATTTGGCTTTGGAGTTGATGGCCGGCTTCGCCAGGTGATAACTATGTTTTTTTGCGCTTAGGGTTTTCGAAATAAATCAATTTTTCATGACCCGTGACTATTCGATGCAGAAATGACTTCCGATCAAACTTCTAAAGCAGCATTTCACAGACGATTTTTCGATTTTCCACTTGCCTTACCATTCAATTGATGTGGCACCCACTTTCCCATCTTTTAGATTTTTCCCATTGCTCGTAATCGGTCGCTAATCATTTCTTAGGCAACATATAACGCTTCTGGCAATTATTTTTGAGTTTGGGTTGAGTTTTCATCTAATAACTCCTGAAGTTTCGCTCCTTCAAATTTTTTACCAGTTTACCAGAACGTTCTTTCTCTTGCACATCGAAATCGCCAGTGTTGAATTGTCGAAACCACGCCTAATATGTTTCTGTGGTTGGGATAAGCTCACAATAAGTTTCTCCTGGCAAACAATGAGTTTCAGCGCAAATGCACTTTTTCAGGCACGAAACTCTGTGGCAGTGTTAGTCTCGCAAAGTATAACACGTATGTCTTTGAGGCTTGATGTTAGTAGAATAAAATAACATATGTGTCAAATCATAATATTGCATACTTAAACCTAATGACATCTGTTAGAAAAACCGGTAATGACTTTCCGGTACACTTGGTAAATAATTTCATTTGTATACTACTATTAATATTATTAATATATTCTACTAATGGTCTCTTCCTCAAGTAAGCAAATACTTTAAGTACGCGAAAGAAATCAGATTTCGATGTACTAAATTATTCCATTGGCAGCCTACTTGGCATACAATAAGATGCTTTAAACAAACATTTTTTTCTGATCTGTATATTCCAATTCATTAAATATTAGTCGAACACTGTAACTGGTAATGTACTTCATAAAATGCTGTGTAGTGTTTCTACGGAAATAATAATACAGGGTGTTTCAAAAAGAATATACGATTTTTGTATGCATATATTTATTAAACTTTAAGACATACGAATATGAAACTTTACACACATACGAGGGAGCGTTTTTATATTCGCGGAATGGGGGACAAGGGGTGGAAATAAAAAAACCAAATTATTTTTCTTTTTCAATATATTCACCTGCAAGACGGATACATTTTTCACATCTTTCAATTAATTTATTTGTACCCTCATAAAAAAATGATTTCTCTTTATCTGCAAATACGCCGAAACTGCCTCCTTAACTTCATCATCGGCAGTAAATTTTTTACCCCGCAACTCTTTTTTCATTTTCGAAAACAGGTAATAATCACTCGGGGCCAGGTCTGGGCTGTAGGGTGGGTGATTCACAATTTTGAAGCCCACCTTATGCAGGGCAGCTAACGCAACGCGGCTCTTGTGGACGGGCGCGTTGTCGTGCAAAAGCAGAACACCTTTTGTCAATTTTCCCCGTCTTTTCTCTTTAATGGCTTCTTTTAGTCGCTCTAATATTGAAGCGTAATATTCTCCGGTTATAGAAACACCTTTATCTTTATAATCAATCAACAATATTCCTTCCGAGTCCCAAAATACCGTCGCCATGAGTTTCCCAGCTGATTGTGACACTTTAAATTTCTTGGGAGGTGCTGTTCCCTTTTTATGCCACTGCATGGAGTCTTGTTTGGACTCAGGTTCATAATGATGAACCCAAGTTTCGTCTCCAGTAACAATTCCACTCAATACACCATCCTTGTCTTCATTACAGAGGTCCAAAAATGCACGCGAACACTCTACGCGCTGTTGTTTTTGCGGCGGCGTGAGCATTCTCGGCACCCATCTTGCGCTGACCTTAGACATGCCGAGATGATCGTGTAGGATTTTAGAAATTGTTGTATCGGATACTCCAACCATTTCTGCGAGTTGTTTCTTCTTTAGTCGAGCATCTTCGAGTACAATTTGTTCAACTCTTTGGATAAGTGCTGGCGTGGTTACCTCAATGCTCCTGCCCGGCCTCGGGTCGTCTTCAAGGGATTCCCTTCCTTGTTTAAATAAACTATGCCACTTGTACACCATGGTTTTTCCTGGACAAGAGTCGCCGTAAACCAATGACATCTCATTCATTATGGTCGCGACTGATTTTCTTTGCCTGGTAAGGAACTTTATAACGGCACGATATTCGATTTTTTCCATATTTCACTTTTCACTCCTGATTATGTTACTTGGTTGACGATAGCTCAAAGACTAACTGTCTAATAACAATGAAACTTCGTATTTATACTAATCATGAGTCGCTGCACAGGCCACGCCCCCAATGCGCCTACTCACCCCTCTACAACCCGCTCATTCCGCGAATATAAAAACGCTCCCTCGTATTTACGAACTTCTCAAGTTCATATTACGGATATACAATATGTCCATCGATACTCAAATTCCTTCGTCACTGATGTTATGGCAGTACGATCCGGTTCTTCAACTCTTCCAGGTTCTGTAGGAGTGGTGGTACATAAACGTTGTCTTTAACGAAACCCCACAAGAAGTCACAGGGTGTCAAATCCGGTGACCGTGGGGCGCAGCTGAGACTTGCTAAGTCGCC
This sequence comes from Dermolepida albohirtum, assembly GCA_031893035.1. Taxonomy (NCBI): domain Eukaryota; kingdom Metazoa; phylum Arthropoda; class Insecta; order Coleoptera; family Scarabaeidae; genus Dermolepida; species Dermolepida albohirtum. Next base: position 30,259 of record JAVIWB010001592.1, on the reverse strand, counting down.
AGCTCCTTGACGACTAGTCCAACAGTTTTGGGCCTTTCGAAAATGTTACCACGAAAATTCTATTTTTTCGTGTAATGTCTCTTGGGAAAAATTAAATTTTTCGCCAAAATAAAAAGTTTTGAATTTAGCTCTGGTGATATGTAAAGTAAAACAAAAATTCTAAACTAGCAGAGTAGAAACTTACTATCCTTTTAGTTGAAAAGTTTGTAGATATGAGAGGAAATTAAGTCTGCAACATACGAGGGTGAATCAAATATAAACCAGAACTTTTTATTTACGTGGTTTGTAGTCACTACATCAGAACGCGGCTTTTAAGTGTCATATGTAGGAATATGTGAAGATTATAAACTCAGCGCTATCTACGTGCCGTCACGTTTTCAGTTTTTATTACGATGTTAGAAGAACTGGTGTTAGCATCCATTATGTCACGTATCATAATACAATTTCTTACGATAGAGGACGTAAAATCGTCCGATGTTCTGAGAAAACTTCAAGTATACTTTAGGAACAACGCTCTTGAAGAGACGCCAGTATAAGTGTGGTACAAAGAATTTTCAGGCAAACGGGATATCGGAAGCTAAGATTATCCACGTTGCCTGAGGATTGAGAACAATCTCCAATAAATTATTCCCGACATTATTTTTAATGGCGGAATAGGCTATGGTAGTCCTCAAGCATCATTACTGATAATTTCGTGTTTCGAAAAGTATCTACAAGTGAGTGCCACGCTTCTTATCGAAAATCAGAAACTGCAACTGCCATACTCTCTTTGCTGTCCCGACTTATGACCATGTGATTAATCATTTGTTTAGTCAATTGAAGAAGATGCATGGAGGGCAAAGGTGCGAGAATAATGTTGCCTTCGGTGTGTTTGTGCGGTTCCGACCGCTTTCTTGTTATGACAGCAGCATAAAGAGACTTTCTATCTGTTGACAAAAATGTGTTTTCACATCAGGAGATTATGCAGAGAAATAGCTTAGTTAATTATTATGTATGGAATGCTATATAAAAAAATAATAAAAAAATAAAAATTCCGGTTTATATTTCATTCACGCTCGTAGATTATTAATGTATGTACGTTAATAACAGTTCATACCTCTGCACCAATTTCGCTTATTCAAGGCTGAATATTTCGTTCTTATAATATTTATTAGTTTATTAACATAAATGTCGTTCATTATCATATTCTCTCACTTTTTGTTTGAAATAACTAAAAACAAACAAAAACAATCAAGTTTCAAATTACTGTTTAATTATTTAATTATAATTGGGGGAATAAAATTTAAATTAAGTCGATGCAGACTGACGACTTACCGAGGTCAGACAATGTTTGTATAAAGTTAACTTGTATGTGCAGGTACGGACACTCAAAAAAGAAACGATTGCTCATATGTTAATGTACAGTCTTTCTGTTATACAAACATACTTCAGTCTTTTAATTAGGATTTACCTACAAGAATAAAATGTGATTGTTGAGCAATTTATAAAATAATAATCTTTATTAAAAAACGTCATGTTAAAATTACATTCTTGTCAAGATATAAATAAATAAATGAGGATGTTAAATATATATTTAAAATGTAAATTTCATATATTTAACATCCTCATCTTAATAAATTTAACAAGCCTTAAAGTCAATATGTCGAGATTTTATTATTATTTTATTTTATTTTATTTTATTTTAATAATTTTATTTTTCTTATTAGTTTTTCCAAAAAAATATGAACTATTTTTTTAAACAATAAATTTTGTACTTTAATATATAACAAATCTTAAAACTGCTATTGGAAGGGTTTACAAAGGAAATAAAAAATCCGAAAGTTACAATTCGTAGGGAAAGTCCAAGCAAAAACTATACCAAATGCTTACAATTCTATAGAACATCTACTTATCATCTTTATTATTCGTTGCTTAAATTGACAAACTAATTGCCTAGATCATATTTTTTTAAAGACAATACTTGCAGATGTTGAAAATAGGCTATCTCGTTACTATAAACAAATTTACTTTAAATTGCGTTATTACAAAAATAATACGGCGTCAATATTCTTTCTTTAACTCTTCTTTTCATATTTGGTAGATTATGTAAAAACCTGTGGACGTGTCTTTTCAAAATAAATAAAATAAGGTAAAATTAGAGACAGTATAAGACACGCAGCCTAGTATTTTTTCCAAAAAAAGGCTTGTAGAAAAATAGCCAAATTACATCTTATATAAAGGGTACTAGTAAAGTTTTGCAATATGACGCAACAATGAATCGTAGGAAGCTGCTTGTTGCTGCATGTTGAGACATGTTCATACGTGCATAGTAGCCACCAAGCTATGTCGATGGGCTCAGTTATTCATTAGCAGTGAGAGTGTAAAGCGCTTGCTATGGCATCGTGGTCAGGAAATAAAATAAGGGCAGTTTTGCGTTAGAATTTCGTGCGTGGTTTAAACATAGATCAGTGCTTCGAAGAAATGACTCTTGCACTAGGTGATGTTTGTCCACATCGCACAACGATATTCAGGTGGTATAGAGAATTCCAAAGGGGAAATTTAACTGTGGAAGATGTTGAGAGGCCGGGAAGGCCACGAGCGTCAGTTACGGAGGAAAACGTTACTACTGTGAGGAAAATGCTTGGCGAGGACGGGCGAGTGACCTACCAACAGATAGAGGGTACTTCAGGCCTAAATGCACCAGCAATTCTTTCGATTCTGCATGAACATTTGCACATCGTGACAGGTGACGAGACTTTGCTGTACTATTACGATGTGCCGACCAAAGCTCAATACAAAGTTTGGGTCTTTGATGACGAGAACACACCCGTAGTTGTGAGAAAATCCCGATCTGTAAAGAAGAAAATGATTGTATTTTTCAAATCGAGTGTAATTGTGGAACGAGTCGTTTTGGACCCACAGAAGACAGTTGCAGCTTAGTAGTATATTGAACAGTGCCTGCCTAAAGTCATTCGATTTTTGAAGAACTTGCGGCCAAAGTCAAGAATCGACACCTGGTTCTTCCATCACGATAATGCTCCAGCTCACGGCGCCAAAGCCTGCACCGAATCTTTGACCACGATAGGATTGCAACTTCTGGAGGGTGCTCGAGAATTTGCAATCCTGTCGTGGTACAAAGCTGTATTGCAAAACTTTCCTAGTACCCTTTGTATTCTATACCCTAATATTTGATATGGCATCCAGTCTCCATCATTTTTAAAAATAGCTTCAGAGCGATTTTCTATATTAATTCTATATTAAATTCTATAAATCAACCAGAAAATAATGTTGAATGAAATTTTTATCATTCCATAAGGAACTGTTTTATCCCTACTTGATCTAACAGGTTTTTCTGGTCCGTTCGAATCCACTTTTTCGTGACAGATCATGTAATTAGTTGGCTTAAATACGAATATTTTATACGAGGGTGGTCCCATAAGTACCCGGCCTAACCTAGAGATAGCGATAATTGTTTGAAAAATATCATTTTATTAGAAAGTACACAATCAATAAAGCATATATTTCAAGTTTGAAGACGCCACGTTGTTTAGTATTTGTTTGGCAGCTATCAATAGTGAACGCTTTCACTAAATTTGTAAAAATGGAGAAAATCGGTCATCGTTACGTGATACAATACTTTTATTTGAAAGGCCTCAGCCCAACCAATAAAAAAGCTAAACTGGATTCTACCCTGGGAGAGTTTATTCCTTCGTTTACAACAGTGAAATATTGGGTAGTAGAGTTTAAACGAGGCCCTACGAGCTGCCAAGACGAGTATCGCAGTGGTCAACCAAATGAGGTGACGATTGCAGAAATGGTGAACAAAAAATCCACAAAGCGGTACTGGATGATCGTCGACTGAGAGTGCGCGAGCTAGCAGACATAGTAGGTATTTCAAAAAGTGCGGTACATCGCTTGTTATCTGAAAATTTGGACATGAGAAAGCTGTGTGCAAGATGGGTGCCGCGTTTGCTCACACTCGAGCAAAAACGGTGTCGTAAAGATGTTTCAATTGAGTGTTTAGCGAAGTTTCACAGTAACAAAGTAGAAATTTTGCGCCGTTTCGTAACCACGGATGAAGCATGGGTGCATCACTTCACACCCGAGATAAAAGAACAATCAAAACAATGGACTCAAAAGGGAGAACCGGCTCCAAAGAAGACGAAGATCGTTTCACCTATAGGCAAGGTCATGACATCGGTTTTTTGGGATGCACGTTTAATAATTTTTATTGACCCTCTTGAAAAAGGAAAAACTATCAACGGCGAGTATTATGCGAACTTATTGCAACGTTTGTGCGAAGGAATCAAGCAAAAACCTCCACAGTGTTATTTCATCAAGACGATGGACCAGCTCACAAATCTGTTATTGCAATGGCTAAAATTAATGAATTAAAGTTTGAATTTCTATCTCATGCACCCTATTCCCAGATTTAGCCCACTCGGATTATTTTCTGTTCCAAACTTGAAAAAATGGCTCAGTGGTAAAAAGATTTTCCAACGATGAAGAAGTGATGTCGGCAGTTAATGGCTATTTTGAGGTGTAAGACAGTTCTTATTATAAAAAGGGCATCGAACTTATTGAACATCGTTGGGAAAAGTGTATAGAGCTGAAAGGAAATTATGTTGAAAAATAAATATATTTCTTTCCAAATTTTTTGTGTTTTCTTTGTTGGATCGGGTACTTCTGGGACCACCCTCGTAAATATAATACAAGTTGTTCTTATATAATAAATATCATATGTGTATATTAACAGCTCTAGTTACATTTTGAGCAAAGTATTTAATCGTCTTTCTATAAAGATAACTATATGTATAATTATAAATTATATAATAAATTGGATGGAACATCACAATTGGTGTAGTAAAAACTGCCGCGTGCTTTGAAGGTTAGAAATTTCAAGAATGGTCGTTCTGCACAGCAAACTTTCACGTATTGCAAAAAATACCGTTGCATTCAAGATTATTTAATAATTAATTAATGAATTTAATTGGCAGTTAAAGTTTTTACGGCATTATCAGAGTATTAATAGATAATAACACGAAACATATTTTGTATCTAAAATAGCTTTATATCACGTGTTCAAATGAAAAGTTTATCTGGTTTACCTTGACCGTTTTGCTAAAAAAAAGCTGCTAAAATGGCCTGTTTTCTTTTGTTATATGAATAAATCCAGATAACATTTGACTAATCATACTTCACTTCTGTATTTGCCTTGTTCAATTAATAATCTCTTAAATTTTTTTAATGGTTTTTACTTTAGAAGTGGTAATAAACTTGAAGTATACTTATTCAATGTAAGACTATTGGAGAATTTCAAGATGAGTTGCCAAATATTGCAGTGGATTGTATGTACATAATTGAAAAAACTCTAAAGAAAGTTGTAAAATTGTTGTCTCGAACTATTAAACTTTTATGAATATCAGACAACGGAGCAGTTAAGAAACGTGAACCATAAGTTGTCAATAGAAATTGACGAAATAATGTCAAATTACCCAAAAACATTAATTCGAGAATCAAGTTAACAAATTAGTACTTCAGTTAATATAACACACATTAGAAAAAAGACTATTCATACAGTCTTAAAGCAGGAAAAAAATTGTTAGAAATTAATTAACCTCGAAGTTTACAATTAGTAAAATTAGTTAGTAACGTAGAGTAACAACAAAGGACTGTTATAAAGAGTGCTTCTATTAATTAAGCAAGGTTTTATAAACTGAAATATTTGAAACCATACCACATTCAGTAATTGAAGAAAACTTTCATTTAGAGAAAGTGTTTTCTGGGTAGGTTAGGTAGAGTTAAGTCAAAAATGAATAATTAAATCAAGGATTTTTTTAAGGTGTTCTAGCAAAATAACTTATGTATACTATACGAGTATTCTTAACTTCATTTTTTTATTGCGAACATTAACTGATCAAAGATATAGAACAAAAATTCTATGGCATAAATAATGAAACAATTTGCTGAACAAAGTAGTGAGCGCGATGATTGTTTCCCTCAATCCAGAGCTCATCAAGTAGTCTGGCTTTGTTCGGTAGTTCTACTCACCAAAGTACACACCAAAATAACAATCACTTTTGAAAGTCAGTTTCCGAGTTACGCACCACATGTGATCTTTGTCTGATGGCGTTCTAAAGTCGCTAATAACTTCGGAACGAGAAGAGATACAATGTTCTGGTTTGAAGCAGCGTAACAATCATGTCACAATCTATAAGTACGCGCATAAAGAAGAATCACTTTTGAAAGTCAGTTTCCGACTTACGCTACATGTGATCTTTGTCTGATGGCGTTCTAAAGTCGCTAATAACTTCGGAACGAGAAGAGATACAATGTTCCGGTTGGAAGCAGCGTAACAACACCAAAAGAACAATCACTTTTGAATGTCAGTATCCGAGTTACGAATATTATTATTCATAATACAAAGTAATTCTGTTAGTCAACCACAGGCTCCATCAAAATTACCTTCAAATACAAAGGAATATGAGAAATTATATGTCCATTTTTTCCATGAAACAAAATGTATGTTTTCAATATAATAAGACAAGTTGGCACTGAACAACGCACTGAGTTTTTTAAGAAAATTTTTGGTGACCGTGTAATTATCAGAAATGTAGAAATAAAATATCTTATGTGCTCACGTTATTTCACACCTCTCGTGATCCTATATACACAGCCTGTCGCCGAGAAAACTGAACTTTTTAAAATAGTATTTCTTAGTGGCGCATCTATTAAAAAAAATATGCGTCGGTAAGGTAGAACTTTCACCAATGTTATGTCAAAATATCATGACGTTTGCATCATTAGAAGCAGAGAAGTCGCGGGTAAAGTAACAGAGTGTATTTGGCATTGGTAGAAAAATGAATTTTAAACAAAGAGCAAATATCAAGTTCTGTTTTAAACTCAGTAAACCGTTTACTGAAACGTCTAATTTGATGGAACAAGTGTATGGTGATGCATGATTATCACGTACGAGTGCGTATGAGTGGTATAAACGATTTAAAAACGGTAGTACAAACATAAATTACGACGAACATTCTGGTGTAAAAAAAATCTGTATTTACGGAAAGTAACATCGAATTTGTGCGTAAATTTATCAGAAATGAGCTGAAATTCTCATTGTGATACGTGAAAATGGAATTAAATATTTCCAAAGATTCAATTCACCGCATTTTGACACAGCATTTGGAACTGAGAAAGATTGGTGCAAGGTTTGGACCACACAAGCTAACTGAATTCAACGTTGTATAAACTTGATTAAAGACTCAAGAAAGAACGAAAACTTCAGGTATTCTATTGTAACTGACAATGAGACGCGATGTTTTCAATATGATTCAGATCAAGCGTCAAAGCTCTTAATGGAAGTATCCAAGCGAAGAACGTCCTTTAACGTGCCCCATGCACTCCCTTTTTGTGACTGGGAATTCTCCAGCATACGGTTTCACATCCAAAATTGCTTGGAATGTTTTGGAATCTCCACATAAATGTAATCCTTATACTCACTCCATTCATTTACTTAGATCTTAAAAACACTCCCGTGACTGCAGCAACCTCCCATCTTCCCCGAAGAGCCCTCGTGATTGTTCGAACACTCTTCCACGTGCTCTTCATGCTATTAGTCATATTTCTCGGTACTTTGCTTATTTTTCCACGAGATATATGTTTGGCAGTACCTACCTTTTACTATCAAGTCAATCATTTTACCACGGTAATGACTTGAATCATTACCATTTCCAGGAAAAAATCACTAAAATAACTAACTGCATCGTATTCTACAGGTTTCGAACTGTAAATACATATAGACAATAACAAAAAATGCATTTTATAGGGAGTGCTTCCTTTAAAACAATACTGAGGTGATATTAAATTTACTGTCCATATTCGAAAGAAATTTTTCTGTTACGAGTGAAAGAAATGAAATAAGAGAATTAAACAAGTTAATATAATTTTATTCTTTTTAGTACAGTCCTTAAGTATCTTTTGAACAATTTGAGTAATTTATAAATTAGACCGAAAAAAAGCAGTTTGGAGAATTCAAAAGTGAAAACAATGTTGATTTGTTTTTATGATTCGAAGGGCATAGGGCACAAAGAGTTTATACCAACTAGTCAAAGAGTCAATGCTGTATATTATCTTTGTGTTATGAAGCATCTTTTGGCGCGTATTCGCCGTGCGCGTCCTCAATATCGTGAAAATGATAGTTTGTTACATGATAATGCACCATCTCATCGTTCGACGCTTATTAGTGATATTCTAACTACATATGGCATTTTAACCATCAACCATTCACCGGCTTTACCCCCTGCGATTTCTATTTATTCTGCAAGCTACATTTGCTGATGAAAGGACAGCATTATGCCGACGTCGGAGCCATTAAAATGGCGTCGACAGCGATCTTGAAGTTCATCTCTAAAGATGAACTTAAAAATGCATTCGACATGTTAATTGACCGTGCAAAACGTTGTATTGAACCCGAAGGCAACTCCTTTGAATAAAATAAATGAATTTGACAAAAAGCTTTTGTTTTTATTTTAAAAAAGTTCGGTTTTCTCTGCGACAGACTGTGTAAAAAGCAGCATATGTATATATCAGACATCTGCATTGAAGTTAAATGATGTGCAGCTAAGAATAGAACAGAATGCATTGAAATTAACGCCGATCAGGTGCTGTTGCAGGATATTATCAAATATTTTTTTAACACGTAATGATCAAAAAGGAGAACATTTCCGACATTCATTGTTATTATAAATTTAATTTTGTTGTAGTGGGTATTTCGACCAATAGGATAATAAAAGCACTTAGCTTCAAGTTATTTATTTTTTTAACCTGCGAACCTGCAATAGATATTATATTTACATATTTTTATTTCATACCTTTTTTGTGATTAATAGTCGTTTATTTTTTTAAATAAAAAAATTGAAAGCAATTGTTATTCACAAAAAAAAAAATCAAATAAAAATATGTGAATATGGAAAAGTATTGCAGGTTGGATGAAATAAATAATTTGAGAAAAATGATTCCATCCCCGAAACGCCGTTAATAAAAGTTAAGTATTTCGACCAATGCGATAATTGGTCGAAATACCCAATACAAAAAAATAAAATTTGTGGTTAGAATAAAACGAAAAGAAAACGACTTCTTTGTAATTGTAAATCGATGAAATGTATTTAAGTTTCCTATTTGTATTGTATTGCATCTATGAAATCTCAAAAAACATAAATTACTTTTAAAGTTAAGCAGCTAAATAAATCGGAAACTTTAATTTAAGATATATTTTAATATGTTCAGAGTATATCGAAGAATATTGATGATTAGGCGATTCTTTCAATTGAATATATTATACTTCCGATATACAGACTGGAATCAAAACACAAAATTGTAATTGCTATAAATTTTTAAGAGAAATTTGCTAGAGGCAAAGGCTGAGAGAGCTGACGCGTTTCTTCTTCTTCTCTTCCAACAACGATACATCGTACATTGGTTCATTCACACATGAGATAGTATATATAATACGTTTAACATTTCGTAGAAGAGAAAGACCAATATCGGGATTGGTTGGAAACACAATAGGATTTATTAAACGCAATAATTCATCTCTCGATTCAAATTAAACACCTACATTATAACAATAAATCGATAAAAACAAAAAACGAAATTAATCGGAATACCATCAGCATCAACCGACATCATGCATATATACGTATACACACACACACACACACACATATATACGAAAGAACATCTAGATATAGATAGAAAGAGAAACTATAACACACCTCGAAAACAATTAATTCCCCGTTTTTTTCACGGGCGATTGTGATGCCCACACCAAATCATCTATCATAGCTATCGTTGACACCTTTTAAATTAAAAACACTAAACCCGTAGTGCGGTGCGGTATCGCGAGATGCGAGACCGTGCGGCGTAACGTGAAATCCGCATCGAATTTCCCCTATTTAATGATCGGGATACGAACTAAGAGCCGTAGGTAAAATGTTTTGATTGCATTTCTTATAAAATAAAGTATTATGTATTAATGTGTGTATAGGTTTGGGTAATTAACGAGGATCCCCCCCAATGGGGTGTCACAATTTACGCGGCTATTGAATACGATTTGAGGCAGGGAATAGATGGTGAAAATGGATGTCTAATCTTAGGAATGCTTTTCGTCGTAATTAACCTTTCTAATTGGTGTTATAGATGGAAATTGCGTTTCCTCTTCATCGTTATTTTAACCTTCAACCTGTAAACTTTTAATAATTTTGAAAATAACAGTACTCTTAACCTTCAATTGGATAAAGTATTGTTCAATTTCATCATTTGTATATCGAAATGTATACATGAATACAGGTGTACATTTCGAAGTACACAAGGTGCCAATACTCGCGAATAGCGTTGGTATTTTCTTACGTAGCTTACAGTTGCATTTGTTGCTATTTATTGTTTCCAAATATTGCTTGAACCAACGAGGAGCATATATTGGGTCTGGGAAAAAGTTCGTGGCGTTTTTTCAGTAAAATTCAACTGGTCCCCGCATGGCGCGTGGACGAATTCATTTAAACCGAATATGCTCCATTATTATCGACAATGTTTCGCCATTTTTTTGGTAGATCCATGATCCCATCGGTGAAAAACTTCTGTGGTTTCTGGTCGAAAAACTGAATCAAGTAGTTTTCACAGGCTTCTTTTGAAACCAACTTAATTCCATTGAGAGAGTTCTGCAGAGATCGAAACAGATGATAGTCAGAGGGTGCTATATCCGGACTGTAAGGTGGGTGCATCAAAACTTCCCAACCAAACTCTCTCAATTTTTGACGGGTCATCAAAGAAGTGTGTGGTCGGGCGTTGTCATGATGGAAGACAACACCTTTCCTATTAATCAATTCGGGCCGTTTTCTTTCAATCGCCTGGCGTAATCTCTCTAGTTGTGCACAGTAGAGTTGAGAATCAATCGTCTGACCAGTTGGAAGTAGCTCGTAGTGGACGATTCCCCTACAGTCCTACCATACACACAGCATCACTTTTTTTGGCGTCAATGTCGGCTTAGCGAACGCTTGTGACGGCTCACCATCCTTTATCCACGATCTTTTACGCTTCCGATTATCGTACGTAATCCATTTTTCATCTCCGGTTATTAAACGTTTCAGAAACGGCTCGATTTCATTCCGTTTCAGCAGCGCATCGCAGATGTTAATTCGGTCCATCATGTTTTTCACGCTCAACTCATGAGGAACCCATACGTCAAGCTTTTTTTTGTAACCAGCTTTGTGTAAATGGTTCAAAACAGTTTTGTGGTCAATGCCTAGCTCCATGCCAATATCGACACTGCTGATATGCTTATCTTGTTGGACTTTTTCAAGAATTTCATCAGATTTTTCAGTGATTGGACGACCGGAGCGTGACTCATCTTTCACATTGAAATTTCCAGAACGAAAGCGAGCGAACCATTTCCGCGCAACAGATTTCGATAAAGTACCTTCACCGTACACAGCACAAATTTTATCACAAGCCTGCGCAGCGTTCTTCCCCTTATCATAATAATATTGCAGAATATAGCGAAATTTCTCATTATTCTTCTCCATTTTCAAGTGCGAATAACTTTCCAACCACTGCACCGATTACAATGTTTCTACGCTCAAACTAACGTTCGCAAGGTCATCTAAAAAACGAGCCCTCGGTGGTGTCGCTGTGATTTGTTGTTCTTTAGTTATCGGCAACCAATGCCATCTATCGGTAAAAACGCCACGAACTTTTTCCCAGACCCAATATTTACATAAAATAGTTTTATTGGGTTGGCAACTAAGTACTTTCGGTTTTTACTGATAGAGAGCGTAGCTTTATTTTTTGTATAACGTATGTTAGTGCTGTACTTTACCGTTTGTCGCGTGATACTAGTCACATTGACGTAACTTCAGAAGCAAGTAGTGCGTGATTTTTATTAAAGCTATTAGTTGTGGGTTAATTTTAAATGGAGTGCGGAAACGAACATTTTCGACATATTTTACTATTTTATTTCCGTAAAGGAAAGAAAGCTGCAGCAGCTCACAAAAAGATACATATGTGAAGTTTATGGTGCTAATTGCTTAACAGAGCGCACGTGTCAGAATTGGTATAAAAAAATTCCGTTCTGGAGATTTTTCCCTCAAAGATGAGCAACGTTGTGGTCGGCCTACTAAAGTTGATGATGACCAAATCAAAGTCATAATTGAAGAGGATCGTCATATAACTGTTCAAGAGACTGCGGAGAGGCTACATGTATCGCACACAACAATTGAAAAACATTTAAAATGTCTTGGGCTAGTTAAGAAGCTTGATATTCGGGTACCTCACGAATTGAAAGAAATTCATTTAACACAAAGAATCAACTTTTGCGATATGCACCTTAGACGAAATGAAACCGACCCTTTCTTAAAAAGAATCGTCACTGGTGATGAAAAATGGGTCCTGTACAGTAACATAGTTCGAAAACGATCATGGAGCAAACACGATAAACCAGCTCAAACCACATCGAAAGCTGAATTGCATCCAAAAAAGATCATGCTGTCAGTTTGGTGGGATTACAAAGGTGTTGTGTTTTTTGAGCTGTTTCCAAGGAACCAAACGATCAATTCTGATGTTTACTGTCAACAATTAATAAAACTGGATGAAGCAATCTAAGAAAAACGGCCAGAATTGTCAAATCGGAAAGGTGTAGTTTTCCACCAAGATAATGCAAGGCTTCACACATCTTGGCAACTCGTGGGAAACTATTGGAGCTTGGCTGGGAAGTGATGCCACATCCTCCATACAGCCCTGATCTAGCACCATCTGATTAGCATTTATTTCGAAGTTTGCAGAATTCTTTGAATGGTAAAACTTTCACAAATGACGATGACCTTCACTCGCACCTGGTTCAGTTTTTGGCTGATAAGGACCAGAAATTTTATGAGCGCGGAATCATGCAGCTAAAAGAAAGAAGACAAAAGGTCATTGAGTAAAATGAAAAATATATAATTGATTAAAAACTATTCTTTGTTTAAAAAAAAAGTGTTTTATTTTATACTACAAAACCGAAAGTACTTAGTTGCTAACCCAATAGAATACGGCGCCTAATTCTAAAACGGTTAAGTAATTTGATAAAAATTACCAAACATTACGCTATTCTAAAATGGATCGATGAGGTATCCGATGCGAAAGATTCCAATGGTGTGCAGTTGTAGAGAGAATCTATTTTAAAAGATAATCGTAGATTCTCGTGTGACGTTTAGATATTACCAAAGCGTTTGATAAAGTTTGGCACGAGGGCCTACTAATGAAACAAAAAGATACTTTCCTATTCAATATGTTCAGCTATTTGACTCATACTTAACAGATCGAACCTACAAAATTAAACAAGGCGATGAATTTTCTGCTTAAAGTAATAAAAGCAGGTGCTCCGCAGGGAAGTGTTCTTGGACCAATATTATACCTATTATATACATGTGATATTCCCGAAAAAGAATATATCAAAGTAGCAACATTTGCGGATGATACTGCTCTACTAGCTATTGGATATAATATAGAAGAAACAACGACCAATTTCCAAGGCGCAATTAATAAAATAAGTACATGCTTGAAAAAATGGCGTATAAAAGCAAATGAAGAAAAATCTACTCATGTTAACTTCACGAATAGAAAAATAACCAATCTTCCAGTGAAATTGAACAACAACACAATTCCACATCGAGAAACGGCCAAATACCTAGGCTTAAATTTAAATGCAAAACTGAAACGGAAGGAGCATGTTAAAAAGAAAACAACTGAGCTAAAATTAAAATATAACAGTATGTGTTGGCTATTGTGAAGAAAATTCCAATTATCAATCTTCTCGTAATAAAGTACTGGTTTACAAAGAAGTGATACGTCCAGTATATACTTATGGCATCCAATTGTAGGTCTGTACAAAAAAAAAGTAATTATTCTTGCATTCAAAAATTTCAAAATTGTGTTTTACGTAATATGGTAAATGCTCCTTGGTACGTGCGAGACAGGGATTTGCATCGGGAACTCTAAGAGGAGATGATGAAGGACGTGATTGGGAAGTTTGCCAGAAGCCACGAGTAGAGGCTTCATGAACATCCAAATCAAGAAGCTTTACAGCTACTAGTAAATCAGGACCTTGTTCGCAGGCTCAAAAGAACAAAACCTTTCGAACTGTTTAATTATGAAGAAACGTCTTTTTTGTGCCCCTATCAGAGGAAAATAAAAAGTTTTTATAGATATCTAAACTTTAACTTCATCGTTTGAAATAAATCTTCGTCTAGCTAGACATTTTCTTTAGGTTTGGTAAGAGCGAGTAATCGCTGGGAGTCAAATCCGTTAATATTATGCAAATGGATACATTTTAAAGTATAGATCATGGAGTTTAACATCAACAATTCGAAATCTATATACAGGCGTGTTATTCTAGTGGAACTTTCTGTTTGGTTAGTTGTGTAACCTTAACCTGACTAGCATTCTTCAATTGGTCCACTCGTGAAATCTAATGTATAATTGGAAATCTCAATTGTTAATTTACTTTATTAGATGGTTTCTCTACAATCGCGAATTTTATAATACAATTGCCAAGTAAAAGACATGGTATTATTAATAAATTTTTCTGTATTTTACAGTCAAGTATACTTCAGGAATCAATTTTTGGATCGTGTCCAAAAATTTGTTGTTTGAATGACTAAAATATTTAGTTATTTAATTGTTAATATATACATACATAAATGTCTTTTTTATTACTTGAATCGTATTATGATTTCCATATTTTATCATCATTTAGGCATGTTGCTGTGTCTAATTTTTTTACTTTTATGTAAAATAATAACTTCAGTCGAAGGAACCGTTTATATTTCGGGACCTGGCAACACTATCAGTGTTGCTTGCGATCTGATGATTGTATCGCGAAGTTTGACAGTTTTGACAATATATTTACCTTGATAGTTTTATTATCCGGTCGCTATTTCTATTGTCGACAGTAACTTGAAAATTTTATGTCAGCGAAAAAATGCAATTAACTCGCGAACATTGTCGTGCAATTATTTTTCATAACTTTCGACGTCGATTATCTCAACAAGAATGCATCGACGAGCTGAATTCTTCATACGGTGATGAAGCACCATTGAAAACTACAGTATATCGTTGGTATAGTGAATTCAAACTTGGACGGTGTTCTTTGGACGATGAATTTAGCGAAGGTCGTCCCACAAATGTTGTTGTGTCGGAAAACATTAATGCAGTGTCTGAATTGATAATGCAAGACCGTCATGTGACATACCGTGAGATTGAGGCATCTCTAGGTGTTAGTAACACCAGTGTGCATAAGATTTTGCATGAACATTTAGCCGTTAAGAAGTTGTGTTCACGTTGGGTACCATATAATTTGACAACCGCTCAAAAAAGGACTCGCGTCGATTGGTGCCAAGAAATGCGCAAAAAATACAATGGCGGAGCGTCAAAGAAGATTTATAAAGTCGTCGCAAGTGATAAATCTTGGATTTATACATATGAGCCCGATAGTAAATAGCAGTCGACTTTGTGGGTATTCGAAGATTAGCCAAAACCAACAGAAGTTGTTAGCGCCCGAAGCACATCAAAGCAAATGGTCGCCTGATTTTTCGGAAAAACTGGTCACGTTGCAACCGTGTCTTTAGAGAGTTGTAGAACAGTTAATTCCGAATGGTACACAACTATTTATTTGCCAAAAGTTTTTGAAGAAATAGGAAAACAAAGCGAAAACGACAGATCCTTCTCCACCATGACAATGCGAGCTCTCACAGGTCGATTCAAACAATTGAATATTTGACCGGGCAAAACATTAAATTAATGAGCTATCCGCCGTACAGACCTGATCTAGCACCCTGTGATTTCTTTTTGTTTCCACACGTGAAGAATAAAAATAAACTTTGTTGTCAACGGTTTTCTACGCTGGACGAGGCAGTTGAGGCATTCAAAACTCATATTATGGAGATACTACCTTCAAAGTGGCAGCAATGTTTTTCGGATTGGTTTAAGTGAATGTAAATATGCATTGATTTTCAAGGAGAATATTTTGAAAAGCAATAAAACTATTTTCGTTCGTTATTCCCGAAGTATAAACGGCTGCCCTCGTATATATTGTATGTACATACATACATAAATGTTTTTTTATTACTTGAATCGTATTGTGATTTCCATATTTTATTATTTAGGCCACATTACTCTGTCAAATTTTTTTACTTCTATGTAAAATAATAACTTCATTCGAAGGAACATATGTTCCTACGTTTTTCAGCGGCTATGCATCACGTCAATTCCACAAATGGTAAAAGCAATTTTTTATTATTCATTTTATTCAAGAAGATGACATTTTCAGATGACATTAGAAATATATGCGTATTTAATACGTTTATAAATGTACATAACAAGAAAGCTTATTATCTATTAAATGTGTGACTTGGTTTCGAAATAACTATTGACCCAAAATAGATAAGAGATCTATACCGTATAAATGTCGACAATGCTAGAACAACAAAAACCCGCACCAAGAACAACGTAATATTCCTTTCAATACAGAAAAAAGAATAATATTTAAATGGAATGAAATCACTTGACTCTAAAGACAAACAATAGTGTAAGGCCATAACCTCTCACAAGCACTTTTTTTTACAAACACGCACACCTTTATTATTGACGAGAATAAAAAGGGGGTCCCTCACGGTGTCATCTCTAGCCCCCTTCTATTGTTATTTTTCCCCTCTTAGATATACTGCGCTATACTTATTGCCTTCGTTCATTCAATACGATATTTACATGCACTGTCACCTCACAATAGAATAATAATATTTATTTACAATGGGAACTATGTGTGGTTTGTAGTTTTGGTGGTGACTGTGGCGAGCGTTCGGCGATAATTGGAGCGATTATCACGGTCCGACGCGCCCTCTATGTGTATGTGGTGTATGCAGAGACCGCTCCCGCGGGACTGCCGGGCTTACATATGTAATATGTATGCGAGATTCTGTTTTAAAATTCCATATGAGATAAACTTTACGTATGAATAACTCATGTGCGCTTCGTTTTATATTATTATTTGAGTTTCTTTTATATTAGTCGTGGTTCTGTGGTGTTTTCTGAAGCGTATTGTTATCCTGCAGAGATTAGGGAATTTATTTAAGTTCAAAATGGATATTTTAATGCGATTTTCTGTTTAATAATCGTGTGAATGCTATGCGAAAGAAAAGTAACGGATATTCGTGGAAGAAAATAGAAATGCTTTTTGAAAATATTTAACGAATTTTCGTGGTAATTACTTTTCTATATTTTGACTATAATATTTTGTTCAATTAAATTAATTATTTAGGTGTTTTTCAGCTCTTCCTATCAAATACTGTAAATGAAATAATTTTTTTTAAGTGTTTGTAGTCGTTTTTTTAAATCTCTGAAGGTTAACATATAACCCCTTTCCACATTAATTTTCGTATTCTGTACACATATTTCGACAACCAAATTGTCATCAACAACACAGTGTGCGTTTAATTTTCGACACTGTTTAATTACCTGCTTGAAAGTATACAGTGTAACCCTTACACCTACTAAGGTAGAAAGTGATGATTATATATATTAATTATCTGCTGATGATGACACCTTAGTTGTCGAAATACGTATACAGAATGCAAAAATTAATGTGGAAAGGGGTTATATATCAACCTTCAGTATTCTTTAACATAAGTAGCACAGCACTTATGACCACCTAGTTTTAATTGAAGAAAGAGAAAAAGAGCAAATACAGAGCATTATAAGCTTTTTCCTTACATATTTCAAATATTATTATAAATTCATTTAAATAGTCCTATTACTACTACTATCTTCTTCTGGGCTTCTGGGCTGGAATCACGTCACTGGTATAACTGCCGACATTTCTTACCCACTCGTATGGGACACCTTCGGGGCCCAATTACTGCTACTGTTTGTTGCACAGAAAGTTGTTGCAGTTTCAGCGGTTCCAGCCCGGAAGCCTAGAAGAAGATAGTATGGACACGACCGCGGAAGTCTACGTTCCAGATTATCCTATTACTACTATTACTAAATACCATATATATTATTGTAATTGCTTGTGATAGCTTAATAGATTCAAGTATTTTATTTATATTTTTACAGCAATTTAGTAGATTCGATTGAACTATTGAGCTTTTACTACTGTGGGCAAAAAATAGTAAGACTTTGTTCATAATTTTTAAATTCTTAATTTATTCTTCCAAATCTATTTCGTCCCCCTCAAAGTAATCCCTCCTGGCCCCAATACACTTGTGCCAACGTTTCTTTCAATTCTCGAAACAGTTGTTAAAGTCCATTTCAAGAATGCGATTCACGTTTAATGTCTTCAATTGACTCAAAACGGTTTCCCCGGAGCGGTCGTGTGAGTTTGCTGAATAGCCAGAAGTCACACGGAGCTAAATCAGGCGAATACGGTGGTTTCGGCACGATATTGGTTGAAAATTTGGCGAAAAACTCACGAAGAATTAATGCAGTATGCGACGGTGCATTATCATGGTGCAAAGACCAAGAGTTGTCGGCCCATAATTCTGGCCTCTTTTTATGAATAGCATTGCGCAAACGACGCATAGCACTCAAATAGTATTCTTTGTTGACAGTTTGGCCGGTCGGAAGGAATTCAAAAACACTTGCTCGCGACAAACAATTATCACCGAAGGCCTTTTGCAACATTCTGAACATTTCAGCACCAGAAATTTGATTCCCTACACCAAATTTAATGGAACTTCTTTGTTGAATAATTTCACTCATTGTAAAAATCGCCGAATGCAGTTTTTGTACTTCAGAAAGACAAGCGTATACTAAACACTAATGATTATTTTGATGTGACATTTGGCATAGATGTCACTGACAGTCATACCAACCTAGAAAAAAAATATTTCGACGAATGGGTTTTCGCGCGAAATTTAAATTAAAAAGTCTTTCTATTTTTTGCCCACAGTAGCATATTCTTGTATTAAAACTTAATATTTTAATATTTTTTTAATTGAAATTTATAATAGGAGTTTCTAGCATATTGAGAAATATATGCTACACATGTTACAATTATATATCAGAATGAAGCATTTTTACGAATATTGACCACCTTGAAGAATTAAAAGATTAAATATAGTTCTTCACTTTAGAGAAACTTGTTTAATTCCGTACCACTTCAGTTTTCTATTACAACAAAGTTTCTTTCATTAAAAGAGCGTTAGCAATGTTACTTATTAAGTTTGGCTATATTCATCGACCCTGTTCTAGTATTTATTCTTTTTAATGCATTTCAGTTAGCGCCTTCCAATATTTACACATAAGTACATACATGAAATTCTTAAATATTCACTTCTACAAATAAGCTTTTTTGGTGATCACACCTTATTTCTTTCTTTTAGTATTGAATTGACGATACAGACAATTAAATACGTGGGCAATTCTTTGATTGCGTTTGATTCCTTACCCGATTCAATATTGATATTTCCGTTATATTTCTTCTTGTTCTCCTTCGACATTGAAGAAGATGAAAGCGACGAATGCTGCAAGTTCATCGTACTTTAACAAACATTACGTGTCGATAATTATATGTTTTTGAAGGTTTCACGATGCTGTGCCGCAATTAGATATTTATGTAGGTATTCGTATAGATTGGAACCGATATATTGTATAAACGAACATAAGAATGAATGCAGTAATGTTGGTGGTGTCTGCAGTTTCCCATTAAAGCGTGTACGGTTGAAATTAAACTTGTTATTTTACGTCAGAATTGCCGCTTTTAACAATTTGGTTGCGATCAAATTGTTCAACTGTTATTGTTCTTACTTTGTTTTACATTCTGGACAAGTTATTTTATTCAATTTTAAAATTTGAGCAGTTTTACTTAAATTACATAGTAAGATATGTGTATGTACACAGTCTGTCCCAGAGAAAATCGAACTTTTTTAAAATAAAAACAAAAGCTTACTATTTTGGTAAAATTCATTTACTTTATTCAAAGTAGTCGCCTTCGGCTTCAATACACCGTTTTGCACGGTAAATTAACATGTCGAATGAATTTTTAAGTTCATCTTTAGAGATGTCCTTCAAGATCGCTGTTCATGCCTTTTTAATGGTTCCGACGTCGGTATAACGCTGTTCTTTCATCGACAAATGTAGTTTGAGAATAGATAGAATTCACAGAGGGCTAAACTCCGTGAACAAGGTGAATGATTGATGGTTAAAATGCCATTTGTAGTTAGAAAATCAGTGATAAGCGTTGAGCAATCAGATGCTGCATTATCATGTAATTCACGATATTGAGGGCGCACAGAACGAATACGCGCCAAAAGACGCTGCATAACACCAAGATAACATAGAGCATAGACTGTTTGACTAGTTGGTACAAACTCTTTGTGCTCAACGCCTTGCGAATCAAAAACAAATCAACATTGTTTTCATTTTTGACTTCTCCAAACGGCTTTTTTCGGTCTTTCTTCACTTGGATGCTTCAATTCAGAGCTTTGACGCTTGATCTCTGGATAAAATTGAAAACACCACATCTCATCGCAAGTTACAATAGAATCCCTGAAGTTTCCGTCCTTTTTTGAGTTTTTAATCTTGTGTGGTGCAAACCTTGCACCACTTGACTTGATAGTAAAAGGTAGGTACTGCCAAACATATATCTCGTGGAAAAATAAGCAAAATACCGAGAAATATGACTAATAGCATGAAGAGCACGTGGAAGAGTGTTCGAACAATCACGAGGGCTCTTCGGGGAAGATGGGAGGTTGCTGCAGTCACGGGAGTGTTTTTAAGATCTAAGTAAATGAATGGAGTGAGTATAAGGATTACATTTATGTGGAGATTCCAAAACATTCCAAGCAATTTTGGATGTGAAACCATATGCTGGAGAATTCCCAGTCACAAAAAGGGAGTGCATGGGGCACGTTAAAGGACGTTCTTCGCTTGGATACTTCCATTCAGAGCTTTGACGCTTGATCTGAATCATATTGAAAACATCGCGTCTCATTGTCAGTTACAATAGAATACCTGAAGTTTTCGTTCTTTCTTGAGTCTTTAATCAAGTTTATACAACGTTGAATTCAGTTAGCTTGTGTGGTCCAAACCTTGCACAAATCTTTCTCAGTTCCAAATGCTGTGCCAAAATGCCATGAATTGATCATCGAAAATATTTAATTTCATTCCCACGTATCGCAATGAAGATTTCGGCTCATTTCTGATAACTTCACGCACAAATTCGATGTTACTTTCCGTAACCAAATATTTTTTTCCACCGTTATTTGTGTCCGTATGTCTTTAAATCGTTTGTACCACTCATACACACTCGTACATGATAAACACGCATCACCATAAACTTGTTTCATCAAACTAAACGTTCAGAAAAATTAGATCAAGATTACATAGAGATCATAAGAGCTATAATGAAAACCATCTTCAAAAAGCATATCCAAAGAAATCAAGAGATACCAGAGAGACATCAGGACCAATAGATTGGGAAAGGTTGCAATGGAATAAGGTCTATGATCCCTTTATCTATCGACTATAGACATTTTTCTATTCCAATAACGCTATAGAATTCCTAGATTACATTAAAACAGTAAATATGACCGTCTAGAGTTAAATTGAATATGCATTTATGTAAGATATAATATTATGCCTTAGTGTGTAATCATTATTAACTTTTTTAATACTATATCTACGTATTCAGAAAGAAGTAAAAAGAAATTAGGCCATTTATAATGTTATTTGTTAGTGCTTTATATGTTCCTTTGGTAAAATAAAAAAGATTTAAATCCATACATAGCGTCCAACTATTGCGATTAGGAACCTTTGTCAGACAACAACAGCAATAGGGAATAAATCCACTTTTGCCTATTTACAAATGTATTCGACAAATATGATTATATATGACAATAGTTCAGGTTAGCTTACTGTATAAATTTTAATGCCACATTATTTGTATTTATTTCATTTTTTATTAGGTGCGCAACTAAGTTCTCGCTGTTTTTCAAGAGATGGCTCCAGTAGTAAGTGCTGGACGATTGTGACATAACCAAAACGTCATGAACCAAGCTTAGACATATGGTAAACAAATCGCTTTGACACATTAGTGATTTTGTTTTTGCGTCACATACTTTTGGTTTTGTGTAAATGTCTGATTTCGTGCCAATTAATCGTCATTTGCGGGAAGTGTTGCTTTTCTTCTTTCATTCCAAGAAAACGGCGGCTGAAGCGCATCGAGAACTCCAAAAAGTTTACGGAGATGCTGCTCTAAGTGAAACAACATGCCGTGATTGGTTCTTCAAAGACGGTGATTTCGATGTTGATGACCGTTCGCGTGAAGGAAAACCAAAAACCTTCGAAGACGCTGAATTGGAGGCATTGGTCGATGAGGATCCGTCCCAAATGCAAAAAGAGCTTGCTTCAGCATTAGGAATTACCCACCAAACCATTTCCCAGCGATTGTATGCGTTGGGAATGATTCAAAAACAAGGAACTTGGGTTCCTTATGATTTGAAGCCAAGAGACGTTGAGCGTCGTTTTTTCGCCTGTGAATAACTGCTCCAGCGGCAAAAAAGGAAGGGTTTTCTTCATCGCATTGTTACGGGTGATGAAAAATGGATTCATTACAGCAACCCAAAGAGAACAAAATCATGGGGATTGCCCGGTCATGCTTCAACGTCGTCAGTTCGGCCGAATATTCACGCTGCGAAGGTTTTGCTGTGTATTTGGTGGGACCAGGGTGGTGTTATTTATTATGAGCTGTTGAAACCGAACGAAACCATCACTGGGGAACGGTATCGAATTCAATTGATGCGATTGAGCCGAGCACTGTGCGAAAAGCGGCCACAATACGAGCAGAGGCACGAAAAAGTGATTCTACGGCATGACAACGCTCGGCCTCACGTTGCCAAACCCGTTAAAACCTACTTAGAAACGCTCAAATGGGCGATGGGCAATATTTTGAATGATTCACTTGTAAACATTTTTTCATAATAAAGTTGCATTTTCATCAAAAAAACAGCGAGAACTTAGTTGCGCACCTAATAATAGCGTGCTTTTTATCTCTTGCCAAAACGGTATTAATGCTTCTATTTAATACTTCAAGTGCACTACAAAAATAGTTGTTAAATTTGATTTAATTTTTGTTTATGTTTGTAGTTGTTTTAGTTTTTAATTTTAAGATTCTTTCAAGTCTATAAAGAAGATCGAATTTATTCGTGCATTTCTTAAAATCGTATCTACATATTTTCCTTTCATTAAAGAAAATCAAAGTCTTTTCTTCTTCGTTAAGATTTATTAATTTTAACGCCCTAATCTACAACCATTTGTCTATGCAACGTTGAAGAGCAAAGAATAAAGACCCGAGAGAGGACAAAAAATACATTTTAATACGAACCAATCATCCTTTCAACACAGATTAGAATCTATCCATCCCGATTTCATATGTAAATTTGTTGTAAAAGTCAATACATCATTTCTAAATTAATAGTCCGTGAACCAATTTCGAATGTATTAGTTTTTCGATGCCTGTGCGACCTCTTTAATACACCGGATAAGTGGACTTGAGACTCGCGTGCTCATATACAAAAAAAAACGAATGTTTGGTTATGGATATCTAATTCAACATAAATTTCGAAGTATTTGCATAAAATTCGATAATTGCTGAGAATAATATAACCTTCCTACTCGAATTGTACTTTAAATAACAAATATACATACAATAGGAACCTTTTTAAATTGAAAAAAATTCTGAAAGACACATTCTGTTTGAATTTCTAATTGATGACATTGATGACAAAATTCAAAGAAAATCTTATTACGATCGAGCACAATTGTTTGCAATAAAATTAATAATACCATCTAAGAAAAGTTCGAAATTACAGAATAGGAAACAAATTGGGAAGGGTACAGAAGATTTGGATAAATAAAAGGTGTTCCTGTATAAATTTGAGAATTTTATTTATGGATACAATTACTATTGGGTTGGCAACTAAGTACTTTCGGTTTTGTAGTATAAAATAAAACACTTTTTTTAAACAAAGAATAGTTTTTAATCAATTATATATTTTCCATTTTGCTCAATGACCTTTTGCCATCTTTCTTTCAGCTGCATGATTTTGCGCTCATAAAATTTCTGGTCCTTATCAGCAAAAAACTCAACCAGGTGCGAGTGAAGGTCATCGTCATTTGTGAAAGTTTTACCATTTAAAGAATTCTGCAAACTTCGAAATAAATGGTAATCAGATGGTGCTAGATCAGGGCTGTATGGGGGATGTGGCATCACTTCCCAGCCAAGCTCCAATAGTTTCCCACGAGTTGCCAAAGATGTGTGAGGCCTTGCATTATCTTGGTGGAAAACTACACCTTTCCGATTTGACAATTCTGGCCGTTTTTTTTTGATTGCTTCATCCAGTTTTATTAATTGTTGACAGTAAACATCAGAATTGATCGTTTGGTTCCTTGGAAACAGCTCAAAAAACACAACACCTTTGTAATCCCACCAAACTGACAGCATGATCTTTTTTGGATGCAATTCAGCTTTCGATGTGTTTGAGCTGGTTTATCGTGTTTGCTCTATGATCGTTTTCGAACTATGTTACTGTACAGGACCCATTTTTCATCACCAGTGATGATTCTTTTTAAGAAAGGGTCGGTTTCATTGCGTCTAAGGTGCATATCGTAAAAGTTGATTCTTTGTGTTAAATGAATTTCTTTCAATTCGTGAGGTACCCAAATATCAAGGTTCTTAACTAGCCCAAGACATTTTAAATGTTTTTCAATTGTTGTGTGCGGTACATGTAGTCTCTCCGCAACCTCTCGAACAGTTATATGACGATCCTCTTCAATTATGACTTTGATTTGGTCATCATCAACTTCAATAGGCCGACTAGAACGTTGCTCATCTTTGAGGGAAAAATCTCCAGAACGGAATTTTTTGTACCAATTCTGACACGTGCGCTCTGTTAAGCAATTAGCACCATAAACTTCACATATCTTTTTGTGCGCCGCAGCAGCTTTCTTTCCTTTACGGAAATAAATAAAATAGTAAAATATGTCGAAAATGTTCGTTTCTGCACTCCATTTAAAATTAACCCACAACTAATAGCTTTAATAAAAATCAGGCACTACTTGCTTCTGGAGTTACGTCAATGTGACTAGTATCACGCGACAAACGGTAAAGTACTGCACTAACATACGTTATACAAAAAATAAAGCAACGCTCTCTATCAGTAAAAACCGAAAGTACTTAGTTGCCAATCCAATACTTCTTAGAACTGATCATTATATTAGCATTAATACAAAGTACAAAATTCCACAAATATTATTTTTTAAATCATCAATTCCCTGGAAATTATTTGGATCTACTTTATCCTTGAGGATATTTCAAAGGAAAATGTCAAATGATGTTAAATAACACAATCTTGTGGGTCAACCAATATTACTATTTCAGGAAATTACACGCCCTGAAAGTTTGTGTGTAATAAATTTACTGTTTATCCCGTTGCGTGACGAGTAATGCCATCTTGGAAAAACATCTTGATGAAGTTCACTTCTTCCATACATGCTATAAAAAGTTGGTCAACATCTGCTTATAGTGTTCACCATTAACAGTTATTACCATTTGCCCAATTTCCACAAGAAAAAAGTCAAAATACCCCTTAAACCGAAATTCCACGCACACACGGTCACATGAAGAGGCTGTGTAGATTTCTCGACAATATCTAGGGGATTCTAACTACCCAAATGCGAAAGTTTTGTATATTATCGTAGCTACTGAAGTGGAAATTGGTTTCGTCACTGATTTTGTTACAAAATTCGTCATTAATCGGATCCGATTGGCAAACACGCGACGGTGTGGGATTCAGTTATTATTGAATTTTATTCGCAAGGTCTTTTGTCGAGATAGTCTGCATGGATGATTTGTAAATCACCATTTGCTGCGATCGATGACAAATTGAGGTCTTTAGACTTTCTGACGCATTTTTATTTGCCTCTGCGATATTGTCGGCTGCACGAATATTGTATTCTGGTAGTGGTCTTTTAATATCCAGAACAGAAGCACTTCCCTCAAAATTTTTGTTTAGGTTCTTAATTGCAATACGTGTAAGGATATCATTTGATTAATTATTTCCAATTGAAGCAATTATTGAATTATCTATCATTCAGCCTAATACAAAATTTGATCGTTTGCTTGTATTTACGTTGTAGGGTAGGACTCTCTGTGAGTGCTGAAAGGAGATTATGTTGAAAAATAAACATATTTCTTTCCAAAATTTTTGTGTTTTCTTTGTTGGGTCGGGTGCTTCTGGGACCACCATCGTATATGAAAGGAACCAATGAACATTGATTAATTAAGCTTCAATATAAGCTATTTTGCTTATAGAATGAGGCATAATTTTCATTTTATTATAAAATGTACTGCGCAACGCCTCAAAATGGAGCAAATGTTTTCCTTGTCAACGTTCTATATTTTTGTGTAATTAGTGTTAATGAATAAAAACAATATGAATGCATTGCAGTGTAAACAGTGTAATTTATGGAAGTTTCTACATATTTTTTTTTGATTTGTGCCAGCGATACTTTTAAACATTATCATTGCTAATTGCATTGTGGTTATGAAATATTATATGTGGAATACTAAATACATTAATCGCGAATAGCATGTTCCAGAAATAAATTTTATCAAATAAATAGCGGAAAACGTGATTCCATATTTTGTTATTCGTAGCATTTGCGTATTGAGCGTACTTTACTTTGTAATTGTTGACGATAATGAAGTTATTCAATTGTTAAGTTGATAACTGTTAGTAACTGCAATGTATATTTACATGACATTGTATAAAGCTCGAATCTACATACATATGTATGTATGTAATAATGTATTATTAGGCTTTCGATCGTTTTGCATTGTGACTTTAAAACAAGGAATGGCTTTTATGCGCAAAGTTATCATGTTGAAGTATAAAACAGAATACTAGTAACCAATTCCTTTTAATATTGTAGTAAAATGTAATGTTTGTATAATAAGGAACGCAGGTTAATACGAGGGTGATCTGAAAAGTTTCCGACCTAACGAGGATACAAGACATTTTTTTCTTAAAATTTATATTTATATTTCTACATAGTCTCCTTGTAACTCTACACACTTCTCCCAGCGATGCTCCCATCTCTTTAACCCGTCCAAATAGTACTCGGCGTTTTTCTCTGCAAAATAATTGTTCACGAAGGTGATTGCTTCCTCATTTGACGAAAATCTCTGTCCTCCTAGCGCAATTTTTAGATGAAGGAACAAGAAGAAGTCGCTTGGGGCTAGATCTGGTAAGTAAGGCGGATGGTCATGCAGTTCAAACCGTAATTCGTGGATTTTCGCCGTGGTGTGAGATGGCGTGTTATCTTGGTGAAACAGGATTTTCTTTTTCTGCAAATGTGGCCGTTTTTCCACAATTTCTGCCTTCAGCTTGCCAAGTAATGATGCGTAGTATGCTCCTGTAACAGTTTTTCCTTTTTGAAGATAATCGATTAAGATAATTCTGACTATCCTAAAAAAACAGTCGCCATCACTTTCCCAGCCGAAAAAACAGTTTTGGCTTTTTCTTGGAGCCGATTCTCCCTATACAGTCCGCTGTTTTGACTGTATTTTTGTTTCGGGCGTATAATGGTGTATCCAAGTTTCATCTACAGTATTTAATCGGCGCCAAAATTCGGATTTATTGCGCCTAAACTGCTGCTGGAAATGTTCATTCAAACATGTTTTTCATCTAGCGTTATCAAACGCGACACCCAACGCGCGGACAGCTTTATCATGCCTAAATCTTGATTTAACATGTTCACAATACGTTATTTGGACATATTCATTGCTTTTGCTATCTCTCTCACTTTAATTCGACGGTCGTCTAGCACCAATTAGTGAACTTTAGCGATGTTATCGTTAGTAGTTGCAGTTTTTGGACGTTCATTGTGATAAATGATGGTACAGAGTCCCCGTACACAGAGTCCAACTCATCTTTGATTTGCGTAGGCGTATTGTCTTTCAAAAGTAAATATTTAATCACAGCTCGATACTCGACACCACATCGACTCACTCAGACGACACCCAAATAACACCTGGGCGTCCAAAACGGCTGAAACTTTGGTGAGTACCTGACAATAGGTACACCACTACATTCCCTAGCTTTTATTGACGAGTGCTGTCATCTTCACGTTGAGGTCGGACTACCCTCGTATTTCTACCAGAGAAAAAAAATAAAAGAAAAAATAAATATATTGCTACAAAGTACATGTAATATGCTAATATGATAAAATTTAATATTTTAACATTCATTTTTAATATTCAGTATCTGTTATTTTTAAAAATAATCTCACAGCGATTTCCCATACTTGAAACCATATTTTCCACATAATTCATAAGTAATAAGCGCCATATCTTAGTTTTATTGCGACATAATTGGTAAATTATAAATAGACATTTCCCGTGAAACTCTGCTTCGTAAAAGGCAAAATATTTTTAATTGGGTTCCATTGATGCAATACCATTTGAAGCCTTCCACTTCGAAAAACAGTGCATGGAACTTTTTAAAGACAACGGCATATCGCTGGTTTCAAGAATTCAGTTTTGGTCATACTTTGCTCCAGGATAAATTAAGGGTGAATTTTCCAACGGTGAAGAAGTGATGTCGGCAGTTAATGGTTATTTTGAGGAGCAAAACACTTCAAATCCGTTATTGCAATGGCTAAAATTAATGAATTAAAGTTTGAATTGCTACCTCATGCACCCTATTCGCCAGAATTAGCGCCGTCGGTTTATTTTCTGTTACCAAACTTGAAACTATGGCTCAGTGGTCAAGGATTTTCCAAAGATGAAGAAGTGATGTCGGCAGTTAATGGCTATTTTGAGGAGCAAAACACTTCTTATTATAAAAATGGTATCGAACATAATGAATATCGCTAGGAAAAATGTATAGAACTGAGATTATATTGAAAAATAAATATATTTCTTTCCAAAATTTTTATACATATTTTCATTGTTGGGTCGGGTACTTCTGGGACCACCCTCGTAAAAGCTGTTATTGCATTCAACTTACACATATAGTATGCCAACTTTTGGAATAAATGTTATAACGAATGGTTTGGATGTATGAAAAATTGCATACCATGTAATGGTGAATATTTCGAAAAACAGTAAAGCTATGTGTTTGCGTATAAAATGTTTTCTACATATCTATTCCAAAAATTTTCCGATTGGCCCTCGTATATTTATATTATTCTATAGCCTTGTGAAGATAGAATTTGACATTTTGTGAAATAAATTATCAGAAATAGTTAATATTCCAAAAAAATAAAGTAAAAATTGAAAAACTGTGTATTAAGCAACATAGCATACAGATATATTGCTATGTTGGTATACTAACGCGTCATTACATTTTATGTACGTACATATAATTTACAGTCATTAATATAAATTACTTCAAATTAGTTCAGTTAATTATTAATGATTAATTTCAACTAACAGCATTGATGGGGATTTCCTACATTTTTTTTGCTTAAAATAATAAATAATCTAAAGAAATTATTAAAACAAATTAGGTGTTACAACTTTCATTTCAGGTAGTATACACTACCGGTCATATTTATTTGCCTAACCCAATTTTATGTGTTTCCTGAAATACGGATTATCTTTCGAAAAATCTGTATTATAATTATTCAACAATATTATTAGTGGAAGTAATTCCATATGAATTTCTACGAAAATCTTATATTGTTTATGATATATCGTAAAGGTGTCATAAATTGGAAAAATACCATAAATATTATATAGGCTAATCACTACAGTATTAACAGTTTTACCTGCATTTCCGAAAGGTTTTACCAATATTGTGTTATTGTACTAACTAATTACAATATTAGGATGTGTTATTCAAAAAGAAAAATAAATTTTATGTCAATCATCGTTCATCTTTTGTTGCGAAAACAGTGAAATAGAGAGTTATTGTGAATATTTTAATGCAATGCCGAAGACGAAGGAATTATCTGTTGAAGTGCGTGCTATGATAATTGCTTATCATCGTACGGGTAAAAGTAATCGCGAAATTGCAAGCGAATTACGATTAAATCGTAGAACCGTTGATTATAACGTTAAAAAATTTGAAGAAAGTGGTACATTTTCCAACAAAAGAAGACCTGGACGACGCAAAGCGACGACATCTGCAGATGACCGGAATCTAATACGGATAGAGTAGACGCGATAGACGCAAAACAGCACCAG